>APFE030191754.1:1890-25231 GCA_000404065.3 Pinus taeda
TGCGGCGTCTCCTGTGGCGCCTCCTACGGCGCCTCCTGCGGCATCTCCTGCGGCGCCTCCTGTGGCATCTCCTGTGGTGCCTCCTATGGCGTCTCCTGTGGCGCCTCCTGTGGCGTCTCCTGCGGCGCCTCCTGTGGCTTCTCCTGCGGCGCCTTCTGTGGCGTCTCCTGCGGCGCCTCCTGCGACGTCTCCGGCGGCGCCTCCGCACTTTCGCAGTTGCAGCGCTCGAGAGATCACCCTTCACAGATTCGCTTTCCACTTCACGTTCATATAGATCGAGCTTTTGAAACAATAACCCAATATTTCAGATCTTAAGATATTCAACCCAAAAGCATACACAAGCCAAATGATCTCCTTTGCTTTATATAGGCAAGCTCTTCCTCAAATCATGGACCAATACCACGGGCCAAAACCATAACAAACCAATACCATCAACTCAATACTAGGGATCAACACGTCTGTCGAGATGCCATGGTCCAAAAACCATAGGTTCAAATTCCAAGGACTAACTACCATGGACCAAAGGTAAGTTTTCCCACATGAAATAAACTTTTCTCTGCATAGAATTCCGTGAACTTTTCTCCACATGAAATAAACTTTTATAAACTTTTCTATGCATAAAATTCTGTGAACTTTTCTCCTGCGTACTTCTTAATTCTCATCATATTGAGAGCCATGCCATGGGTGTTGCCATCAAGTACAACATCTGTAACATATAACCATACCAGAAACATAATGCCAACAATTACTTCGGACAGAGGCAAAATATAAACTCAATTGAAAGCATATACCTCAATAAATACAAGGAAATAATTGGCAAATATTTTATGCCACATAAACCATGAATATCCAAACTATAAACAACATAAATATTATGTGAAGTTACTGTTAATAGGCTTCAAATAAGACTCATGTTTGCCAAATAAAATGCTTAGTAATTGTAAATTAGTTCACAATGATCAAACATTTATGAGTATAAACAAAGGTGCAGTGAAACAGATTATACCGATACAGAAGAAATAGTTCATCGGCATGAGCATAGAGTTAGTGAATCAAATACCATTCATATGAAGCAACACAAAGTTTGGAGTATGAGATAGCATATGAGGAAACCACACATCAAAGAGCTTTCAGGAACATCTGATCCATCAAGTGAAGAAAATACTCATGGCATTAGAACATAAAATATTTGGATATCCAATAGTGGAAACCTAAAAATACTCCTTGTATCAATTACAAGGACATAAATTCTCTTAAGTAATGTATATATAACTCCAAAAGAGTCCTTCTCAAAAGCGCCACCTTTTACAAATGAGGCATGAGGGTATATTTATAGGGTGAGAGTGACTTTTGGCCTACCCTTGACACTTGAACTTCCTCATGACTTTTCATCTACCTGGTGACTTTTGGTATTCCACATGACCTTTCATATTCACAAACATGTTCTATGCTACTACAGAAGATGGCGATATCTCTCTACCTTCCTTCTACCTTGGAACTAGCTTGAATTCAATATCGGTTGTTGACAAAGATCATGCATTTCCGCAACAACAATCCTTTGGGTCATTTTAGCAACAAATAGGCTCATGTGTCTGCATAAATGACAAGGACTTGCCTTTGCCACTTCAATCCTACACATGTACAAAATCATAAATTAATCATCAAGAAAAAATGTACTTTGATGAAATATAATATATAAATCTCATAATTAATACGAGCCAAAATTTGTAGCCTTGCAATCTCTTGCAATTTCAAGGTCACAAATCTATGCGTTGATACGTTCCATGTCCTGTCATCAATCGTTTCTTTCCTTGAGTGGTTATATTATCATTGTTATATCGCATTTCACACTCCTTTTCATCGTCATCGTACATGTTGGGCTTTGTTGCATTGTGTTGTTTTTAAACATTTGCAAAGGTAATAAGTAAATGGCCAGTTGAGACCTGTAATTATAGTCTTAGGTAGCGCATGTGGTGTTGCATGGGTCGCAGGGCTTTATATAGGTTAGTGTGCAACCTTTATGACCCATGCAACCTAGGACCTATGTGACCTATGACCTATGCGACCTTGCGACCTATGCGACCTGCAAAAACTTTGTGACCTATGCTATCTGTGCGACCTATGTGAGCTTTGCGACTTGTGTGACCTTGCGACTTGTGCGACTTGTGTGACCTATGAAACCTTTTTGAGTCACGGAGTTGCATAATCGCATGAGGGACTGAGGGTAATGAAGGTAACTTTGCGACTTTGCGACTCGGAAGGTCATAAGGTCGCAGGATCGCATGATAGTTGAGCAGTTTGGAGGTGTGAATATGCAACCTTGTGATATATATGACCTGCAACCTATGCAACTTGCAACCTATGCGACTTGCAACATCTGCGACCTGCGTGCTATGTGACCTGCGACCTATGTGACCTGTGACCTATGTGACCTGTGACCTATGCAACCTGCAACCTATGTGACCTGTGACCTATGCGACCTACGACCTATGTGGCGTTGCGACTTGTGTGACTTATGTGACCTTTGGGACCTGTACGACTTGTGCAACTTAGTTTGGCTTATGAAAGAGGTGCGAGTCTTTTCTAGACCTTTCTAGGGTTTCCCGGCTTCCAAATAGACTCTAAGGATTGGTGGTAGCTACGGAAAAGGTAGAGGGGTTCCAAAATTTAGAAGAGTTTGAAAATTTTGGAGGGGTTGTTGCAGCGGCTATAACAGAATGTTAGGTCCCTATACTACTAGTCTAACTCCTTATTGTTATTAGTGCAACCCCCTTATTATTTTGTTGTACCCATGTAGTCCCCATATTGTTATTATTGTGCCCCATAGAAGTCCACTATTGTTATTTTTTTGCCCATACATTATTATTGTTATGTCCGCTTTGATTATATTATGACCCCTTAGATTTCTATATATGGAAAGGAGGCCTTGTCATTTGTATCAATCAAGGATTGTTCATTTGTGCCATTTAAAGGAGATTTCCACCTCAAAGAGTCTTAAATTAAAGGCATTGATCTATCTTTTCTATCTTTTTGTGAGCTGGTTTCATAACATTTGGTATTGGAGCTTTGGATTCTATGGTTTCGCTGCTCCAAACAGGTCTTCGAGGATTTTTTTCTATAACGTTTTATTATGCGATGCTTCAGAAGAATAACAAAAAACCCATTTGAGATAAAATCCTTCTGAACCTTGGGTCTAAATTTTAGAACTTGTCTTGCTATATTTTTAGATATTTGATCTGAGGAAGTTAGGGTTTTGCAAGCTCCAAAATTCAACCTCAGACATGTCATCATGGAAGTTTAGCTATAAATTGTCTTCTACGAAGGCTCAAACTCTGAAATTAAAACCCATTTGAGCCGAAATCGTGGGGAAGCTTGTGCCAAATCTAAGATCGTGTTTCTCTATATTTTCAGAGATATAGTCCAAGAAAGTTAGGGTTTTTGCAGGCTCCCAAATTACATCTTAAATAGGTGACCTTCGGAAAATTGTCATAACTATCTCTTTGAGCATAAGATTGAAATTTCATAAGTTACAAAAATAGGATAGGTTGTAGTTTTTTGTTTATCTTTTTCAGATCCAAAGGTCGAAACAGTGACACGTGGCACTTCGTATAGGTTCACTCTTTTGAAAAGGTAAATAATCAAGTCATATTGGGAGATTATGCATAACTCTTTCATGGAGAATCCAACTTCGATCAGACAGGTGCCATTGAAAAGATGATGCAGAGGGCTACCACAGGTTGATATTTTAGAACTAAGAGATCCACAATTGCAGAGTTACAGTCGTTTCAAGATCGAGCTCCTAAAATGAAGAAAAGGTGATATGAGGAAGTTTGATGGCAAGGATCTGGTAAATTGGTAGTAAAGATGGAGCAATACTATGATCTACATGAGGTGCAACTGTTATAAAAGGTATGTATTACATCTTCTGTTTTAGAACCAGATCAATTTCTATGGTATAAAGGGTTTTGTTCTCATAAACCACTTGTTATGTGGACAATTTTCACAGAGTAAATGATAGCACATTATGAGGATACAAAGAGAAACACCTTCTTTAGCCAATTGATAAATCTCAAACAAAAGTGTTCAATGGTAGAGCACATTGAGGACTTTCAAAATTTGAACATAACGAAAAATGATATTCCTGAGAAGAAGAGGATTGATGTCTCCATAAGGAATTTAAAGGATAACATTCAACATGAGGTTCAGCTTTGGGAACCTAATTCATTGGAGAAGGCATTCAGGTTGCAAAGAAGAGATGAAAGAAAAATTATGGCAACAAGGAATCCTACCACTCACAACTATAAATATGGAAGTGGTTTTTCTCCTAGCCTTCCAAAACCTACAAGGTTGACACCACAACAATTCGATGAAAAAAGAGCAAAAGGGATTTGTTACAATTGTGATAAAAAATACATTAAACGTCATAAGTGTGCTAAGAAGAAATTATTTTACATTGATTGTGAAGAGGGGCAAGAAAAGGATCAAGAAACGTCAAAAGAAGGGGATATACACCAGGAACCCATGCCATAGAAAGAAGAAATGAATCTGACCATATCTTGTAAAGCATTGGCAAGAATTACCACTCCTCAAACTCTTAAGATAGAAGCACATATCAAGAAGAAAAATGTTCAAGAAGTGAAAGATCACAACGAGAAAGAAGAAATAAATCTGACCATATCTTGTAATGCATTGGTTAGGATTACCACTCCTCAAACTATCAAGATAGAAGGACATATAAAGACAAAAAATGTTCAAGTAGTGAAAGATCACATCAAGCATCGAGAAATGAATCTGGCCATATCTTCTAATGCATTGGAATAAATTACCATGCCTCAAACTCTTAAGATAAAAGGACATATCGAGAAGAAAAATATTCAAGTAGTGAAGGATCAAATCGAGCATCAACAACAAATTCTCCAACTTTTAAAGGATAACACCACTTTGGTGCAGAATCAAACAAAACAACAAGGAGATCAACATTGTAGTGAAAGAAGTTTTGATGTAGGTGATTGGGTATTTTTACGGCTACATCTCAAGCAAGTCATTTATGAGAAGGAAATGTTGGCAATACTAGATGCACATAAGAAATCGTGACCTTACCTAATGGGAAGACACCTCAAGGTAAAAATGGATCATGATAGTCTTGAATACTTTTTAGAACAAGGATTATCTTTAGAAGAATAGAAAAAAATGGGTCACAAATATGTCGGGTTATGACTTTGAAATCATCTAAAAAAATGGAAGAAAAATGTTGTTGTAGATGGACTCTCAAGAGAGGATGAGGATGTGGAAGCATTATTTTGTGTTATTTCTATTATCCAACCACATTGGATAAATGAAGCAAGGGATGAATGGAAGAATAACGAATAAGTGTGGCCACTCATTCAAACATTGTAGAAAATCCAAGTTTAAATAATATTCCTAGAACCTGACGAGGAAGGAAAAATCATGTTGGAACGTGAAGTAATCACAGAAACAATAAATTGACAACTATGAAATCAATCAATTTTAGAGTATCTCATCAAGTGGAAGACCTTACCTGCTAAAAATTCCACATGGGAGGATGAGAAATTTATACAGAATCATCTGGAACTACTCAAGCGTTCAGGACAACACTTTTTAAAGGATAGGGCATGTTAGGTCCCTATACTACTAGTGTAACCCCTTATTATTATTAGTGAAACCCCCTTATTATATTGTTGTACCCATATAGTCCCCATAGTGTTATTATTGTGCCCCATAGAAGCTCGCTATTGTTACTGTTGTGCCCTTACATTATTATTGTTATGTCACTTTTGACTATATTATGACCCCTTAGACTGCTATATATAGAAAGGAGGTCTTGTCATTTGCATCAATCAAGAATTGTTCATTTGTGTCATGTAAAGGAGGTTTCCCCCTCGAAGAGAATGAATTCAAAGGCATTGATCTATCTTTTCTATCTTTTTGTGAGCTAGTTTCATAACACAGAATGGTGTGTTGCAACCCATCAACAACTCATTTATAAGTTGGGTCGAATTTATATAGACATGATGACTTGAATTGAGTTGATGCTACTTTGTATTGGCAATTGGTTGGATGTTTGATCTACTCAAATACAACACGGGAATATATTTATTATGGGTTTACTATGGTATCAGTATTTATGGAAAAACCCAAGGAATCACATTGGAAAGGAGCTAAGAGGATTTTTAGATATATTCATGGAACAATTGGTTACGATTTGGAATACAAACATATAGAATATTTCAAGTTCATAGGTTATATAGATTCATATTGGGTTTGATGCATGGATGAAAGGACATCATCTTCAGGGTATTCATTCAACCATGTTTCAGTAGTAGTTACTTTGAGTACTAGCAAGTAGCCAACATTTTTTCTCTCCATAGCAGAAGTAGAGTATAAAGTAGCAGCAACAAGATCATGTGAAGTGGTTTGGTTGAGAAAAAATCTAGAGGGTTTACATGAGTGGCAAGAGTAACTCACTCAGTTGATATATGATAATGAAAGAGCTACTCAAATGGCCAAGAATCCATATTTTCATAAGAATACCAAGAATATTGATACTCAATATCATCTCATTCAAGATTTGGTTCAACAAGGAGTGTTTGAGATTAAGTACTACAAAATACATGAATAGGTAGTTGATATATTCACTAAAGCACTATCTAAGGAGAAGTTCCACAAATTCAGAAATGATCTTGGAATATTTCAAACTGAACATTATGAGGGAGAAATGTTGGAATAAGATTCATTTGAAATTATTAAAGTTTTTATTTTTCGTGAGATATTTGTGGAATGACGATTGAGATATTTATAGAGAGATTTTTGAGAGATTATAGGAAATGACTAAGATATTATAGGAGATGGTAGATTGTTCCTCATTTATAAATATATGACGTTCGTAATGAAAATTGAGTAAGCACATGTGCATTATTATTAAATTATTTTGCTATGTTACTTTTTTGTTGTTGTGATTATCCATTTGTGTTTCCTTACTTTGGATTTTATTTTTTTAATTATCTCATGGTATAATCTAGTGATTTTATTTTTTCCTTTTTATGTTTCATGTTAACACTTAAGTGTTACATCATGTAGGTTTCAATTTTGGCACAAGAAAAGGAATTTCGGGCACCTATGCCACCAATTCCAAACAACAATATAGGTGAATTCTTATATTCTATTTGATGAGTAATATTTATATTCTTCGGAAATTCTTTACCCTCTATATTAGGGAAAATTTTAGGGGCTAATATTTAAAAGAGGGTTAATTTTTTATGTTTTTTTCCAAAGACACATATTCACCACGATATTTTTTCTAAAAATGAGTCACCTATATTTTATAGTATGAAACTATTTTGCCTTAAAAATCACCAAAATCTTACAAAGGTTATACAAAATTATTATAATTTGAACATTTTTACAAAGATGTCACCAAGCATTTGATAGTTTGCATATTAGAAACTAGTAAAATTTGTCAAGGCTTCTAAACTTTTAGATAAATTTCCATCCTTAAAATTTTCCCTCTACATTTTTCATGTTTTTTCCAAAGGCACAGATTCACCAAAATATTTTTTTTCTAAAAATTATTCACCTATATTTTATAGTATAAAATTATTTTACCTTCAAAATCACCAAAAATTTACAAATACTATACAAAATTATTATAAATTTGAATATTTTTACAAAAATGTCACCAAGCATTTGATAGTTTGTATATTAGAAACTAGTAAAATTTATCAAGGTTTCCAAACTTTTAGATAAATTTTCATCCTTAAAAGTTTCCCTCTACTTTTCTATTTGGAATATTCATATTCTCAACACATCCAAGTATACAGTTCAAATGAAAAGGAAATCCTAACCTTTATCATTCATATTTTTCTTATCTGATAATGTTTTTCCTATGTAGATGTATATTGTTAACTTTTTAAGTTTGGGTTTTTTGAACAATATTATAGAAGAGTGCATGTTGTCGAATGTTTGGAATATTGTTTTTGATTTTTTTTGTATTAAATTGGAACATCGGAATGTTAATAGTGATTGATTATTGGGAACCTTTTTTCCACTATGTCAAAATTATTTTGTAGTTGCTAGGCTTGCATTGGTTTATCTATTGTACTCACTGCTCCCTATATCGGTTAATGAGCTAAATATATCTTCAGTGGTAGGTTGCTACTTGACAAGCATTGGGCTTATGTTGTAGCTTGGGTAAAAATTACTCTAGAGAAGAAGTTCCTAGACTCTTGCTTCAATGTTTGTTATCTACAACTAGCTTTTGGATGTGGTAAATTCCTTGTCAATGTTTTAAGTGTCAAACATTTAGATTTATGTATGTGTTAGTATCTTCCCTTTATTTAGCTTTATAGAAATATTGATGTTGCCTTAGACTACCTTCTTCAATTTTATTTAGATTTCAAGAGCATTGAAAATAGCGATGTGAAAGGATTTAAAGAATTTTGAGAATACATGATGTGCTCGTTCACGTTGAGAAAAACACACCTCTCCTTCGTTCCCTAAAACCATACTTAAAGGTCTTGAATCACTCAACAACAAAACATGTTATTTATTAATTAATTAAATAATATTCTTAAAGAAAAGCGTAGCATATTTCAGAGTCTCACACTTAATTTTCATAATAAAAAAAAATCAACGATATCAAACAATAGAAAATAGTCAAAATCTGGGAAACAAAACTCCATACAAATAAGAAGAAGCAATTAATGTCCATGTTTATCATTCATATTCATGTAAAACAAAATTATATTTAAAACAATAGTAATGAAATTTATTTATATTATGAAAAATAAATTAGCACAAAATTGAATTTGATTATTGTTTATGGATTTGGTTGTCCTGAGCTCTCTCTAGCATAAAATTGAATTTAATTATTGATTTTGAATTTTCTTGTCCTAAGCTCTGTCTAGCACAACCTGGAAGACATGTTATAATGTCTTATTATGTTACATTATCTAGAAATTTTTACTCAATTGTGATTTTTACAGTGAGAGTCTTGATAATTCAGACTCTTATAATTCATGTTTTTTCCCATAATATTCTTCTCTAATGTAGCCTGTGACTTGATAATTCAGATTCTGATAATTCATGATTTTTCCCATAATATTCTTCTCTAATGTAGCATATTAAAGACATAAAATTATCAATTTGTTGATATTGCAACATTGGTCTTGGTAGGTTTCTTGAGGTGAATCTATGTTAGAATCCTCGAGGATATTTTTCAAATTGAGTTTTATGGATCCCATATAGGTTTTAAGCATTCAACTATATAGGCATTGAATTCGTTCCCACTAGGCAAGATTCTTGTTGTTTTGTAGTAGCAATAGAAGGGGGAAGATAATATTTCTATTCTTCTCCCCTCTCCCCCCCCCCTTAAAAAAAACGTCTTGCAAAAGGCTTAGGGTATATTACGCTGGTGAAAGCTTCCCTTACAAAGACAAAAACATGACTAGAATGGACATGGGGTAAAACATACTTACATTGGCTTATGTCTAACCTACATGAAGAGGAAACCATTAGTTAAACAAGAAAAATGAAAGAAGAAATGAATGATACTGAAGGTTACATCAAAACCAATGTTACCTTGTAGAGTAGGCACCTCCTAGAGCTTTGGAAGTAGGTTGTGTGTTGTAGCTAAATGAAACTTGAGGGTTATTCTCATAAATGGAAGAAATGGGTAGAAAGGATGTAGTGGAGAAAGAAGGAGACCTTGTTACCCTTTCTCCCAAGCAACCGGATAGAAAAAGAAAAAAAGATTGAGACCACATAGGAGCCTAAGATATTAACAGTGGCACTGTAACATAAGTAAGGAAGTCTAATAAACAAATTTTAGCAATAAGTAGCACGCATGGCTGCCAGTGTCATGGATGGTAGATACATGATAAGGGGAAAACTACAACTAGATGGCAAGGTAAATCATTGTGAGGGATTTTTTGTAGAGCCATAGACCACTCTTGAACCTATGTATAAATGAGCTAGTGCAGCAGTGAGGGTCGGGGTGGTTACCCCTTGAAAAAATTGTGCAACTTCCCACTGTCCAATTACAAACTCTAATGATCGTTGGTGTTTAACGTTCCACGCGTCATTGCCAAGATCAAACATGTGCCCCTCAGTACACATAGGTGGCATCAGGAAGGTTTAGAGACTGCCATGGGTTAACTCTAATAAACACTATAGTCACAAAATATGTTCCTCGTAGATATTTTAACAAGGGGGTGGGTAGCCCTTAAACCCCAAACAACCATAATTAGGAATCATAATTAATCAACAAGTAAAGCTTCAGTTGACTTTACCAATTCATAAACTTATAGATTAGTTTAGATATAATTTATAGACAATGAAAATTTCTTATTGGTAATGAATATTAATCACACTCATCGTAAAAGAGTATATGGCAATGGAATTGTTTCAATCACATGTCTTTAATCTATGCATATAAGTCCTTAAAGAAATATGTTAAAATAATGGTTAGTAGTTAATTTTTTTTAAGGTGGATATTACAAGTGGTATTAGAGCATTGTTACTACACTATGGCTTGATATGGTAAACCAATAACAAATTTTGTATTATTTTACAAAGAGATAAAAGGAGGGAAGAAACATAGGGAGAGGAAGTGGTTCAGGGACTACACCACCCCGGATACCAATGGTCTGACCTAGACCTACGCCATTTATGGATTCCAATCTCAAAGTGCAAATCCAATTGGGGGAAGAATCACAAAATAATATTGCTATGTTAATCAATATAGTACAAAATTTGAAGGCAGAAATGGCAAGGTTAAGATATGACAATGAGAAGTTGATGCGTGATCAATAACAATTCATGAAAATCCCTACAGAGAGGCAGAAGCATAGGAATTCTAATCTCAATCGTAATAACGGGAATAGAGGAGAGGCCTTTAAACAAGGAAAACTAATCCTCTCCTAAAGAAGCCATACCCAGAGGCCGAAAGGAGAGAAATATGAGAATGAGGAAGAGTATAGAAATGTATCAGATTGGAAGATATTCAAGTGATAGAAGAAAAAATTGCAAGGTGAATTTAAGAACATAAAACCCCTGAAATTTGATGGTGAGTCCGAGGAAGTGGGGGAAGCTTGGTTAATAAATATGGACAAATATTTTCAAATTTATGAATATATCGAGAATATAAAAGCACAATTAACTATTTACCAATAGCACGGAAAGGACACTTTTTGGTGGGAAGAACTCAATATTTTTTGTGCAGTGGATGAGAAAGAGGTAACTTAGTAGAACTTTCATAAATATTTCAAGGAAAAATATTTAAGAGCACACTTTTATGACAATGAAGTGAAAGTGTTTCATGATCTCAGACTTGAAAATCTTATTGTAGATGAGTTTGTGACTAAATTTACATCCTTGCTAAGATATGTACTTTATATGCATGAGGAGAAAGAAAAGGTATAACATTTTGTGAGCAGTCTACTAACATTTATGAAAGAATGTCTAGAATTTGATAATTCCAAAAAAATGTATGAAGTCATTCAAAAGGTGTGTATATGTTATCAACATATGACACTTATGTGTTTTCAGAGGAGATTATGGGGTTTCCCCTTTGGAGGGACATTAATTTTACCATCGAACAAATTTTAAGAGCCACTCTAGTGTGAAAAGTGCCATACCACATGAGTATTCCTCAGTTAATAGAGTTGAAGATACAAATGAAAGAAATACTTAATAAGGGGTACATCTGCCCAAGTGTATCACCATGGGGAGTCACTGTGATATTCGTTGAGAAAAAAGGTGGCATGCCAAGACTGTGCATTGATTATCAACAATTAAATAAATTAACTATCAAGAAAAAATATCTATTGTTAAGGATAGATGACCTATTTTACCAAACCATGGGTGAAATAGTATTTTCAAAAATCGATTTACGGTCAGGGTATTACTAGATTTGAATTAACGATGAGGATATATTTAAAACAACTTATAGAACTTGTTATGGCCATTATGAGTTAGTTGTTTTTCCATTCTAACTCACTAATGCTCCAACATTATTTATGAGTCCCATGAACGACATTTTTCATCCATATCTAGAAAAAAATGTTCTAATATTCATTGATGATATCCCTATATATGCTAAAATTTTAGAGGAACGTAAGGAGCACCTGGGAATTGTACAACAAACATTACGTGAGAATCAGCTATGTTGAAAGTAGAGCAAGTGTGATTTTTATAAGGACTAGATACAATATCTAGGACACATTATTTCTTCAGAAGAAATAGTTGTAGACACAAAAAATTAAAACCATTATGGAGTGGCGTGTCCCTAGGAAATTTGTAGATATTCAATAGTTTATGGGTCTAGCTTTATATTACCTATGTTTTATAGTAGGATTTTCAAAAAATTTCTTTTCTATCACCTCCCTAAAAAATAAATGGAAAAGTTTCAAGTGGACAATGGAATCACAACATAGCTTTGAGCAACTGAAACATTTGCTAACTACAGCCCTAGTATTAAAGGTTACAGATCCTGAAAAGTAATTTGTGGTCTGCACATATGCATGCAAATAAGTGGTTGGTGGGGTATTGATGCAGGAAGGTAGGATAGTACCCTATGAGTCACGAAAGTTAAAAGAACATGAAAAAGGGTAATTTTCTTATGGCTTATAGTTGACTGCAGTAATTCGCGATTTAAAAATATGGAGGCATTATTTATTGGGGAGGAAGTTTGTTTTAATGAAAAACCATAACATCTTAAGGAACATCTTTAAACAAGCCAAATTAAATACGCAACAAGCTCGGTGGACTGCATTTTTATGTGAATTTAGTATCAATATTAGACACCTAGAGGGAATGGAAAACTGAGTATCCAATTCATTGAGCATGAAATTGCATTATGTTTACAAAATTTCCTACAACCAGGTAGAGTTTGATTTAACAAATCAGATTAAGGAAGATGTGAGAAAAAACCCTCAATATAGCTGCCTTTGGTAGAAAGTTAAACAAGTAGACAGTTTAGAAGAAAATATGACTATGCCATCAATAATAATGAGTTACTAATTTATAAGAGAAGAAAATAAATCCCCAATAGGAAAACCATCAGGCAGCTAATTCTAGATGAATTCCATAGAAGACCCTACATTTTCCTTCTTGAATACCAGAAATTATTTGTTTCAATAAAAAAAAGTTATTTTCGATCTAGTATGAGGAAAGATATCACAAAATATTTAGCCGAATACCTTGAGTGCCAGAAAATTAAAGCAGATTACTATAATCTAGCTAGATTACTCCATCCACTACCCATCCCTGAGTGGAAATGGGAATTTATTACCTTAGACTTTATCACGAGCTTACAAAGCTGAAAATCAAAAACTGACTCTATCATAGTAGTAGTAGATAAACTGAGTAAATCTGCACACTTTATTCTTGTAAAGTCTACTTACAAAAATATAAAACTTGTAGACATAGTCATGAAGTAAATATTTAAATTACATTGTATTCATAAGGTGGTGATATCAAACAAGGATGTGAAGTTCACCTCTCCTTTTAGGAGAACTATTTTTACCAGGTTTGGTACACAGTTTCAATTTAGTATTATGTACCAACCATAGATGGATGGAAAAACAGAACAAGTGAACCATGTGTTGGAAGAAATTTTGAGGATGTATTCCATGCAACTACCAACTAAACGGGAAGACTACCTTCACCTAGTATAGTTTGTGCACAAAAATAACTACCATGCTTCATTAAAAATGAGCCTGTTCGAACTTCTTTATTTAAGGAAATGTTAGACCCCTATCAATTGGAGAAATCCTCAAGACTAATTCTTATTAAGACTCGATATTTTAGCTGAAATGGAAGAAATGTTGTGGAAAGTTTGACAAAATTTCAGGGCTACTCAGGATAGGAAAACAACTTATGATGATAGGAAAAGGACCTTTAGATCTTTTTGTGTAGGGAATCATGTATATGTAGAGGTAAAACCTAAGAAAAGTACCATAAGGTAATGAATTAGTACTAAGTTGGCCCCTAATTTCTGTGGCCCCTTCCAAACATTGGCTAGGGTGGGACAAGTAGAATATCAGTTATCACTTCGCAGACACATACGGATGCACAATGTATTTCACATCTCTTTTTGTTGTAAAAGTAGCTATATAATCCCAAGCACATCATTAACTATAATGACATACAGGTAAGACAAAAGTCATTTTGTTTCATTATATATATATATACACACACACACGCACAAATTATGTTTTTGTACAATTTTTTTATTCTATATTTCATGGGTTATAAGAGATGAATAACTTCTTCTTGGCAAGTTGAATCAGATGCAGAGTTAATGCTCAAGCCCCTGTGTATTATTGATTAGAGAGAAACAATGATACAAAGGTGAGATATCATCCAGGTTAAAGTGCAGTGGAGGTACTTTAACCCTGAAGAGATCATTTGGGAGGATGAAATTTTAATGCATGAAATATATCCTAGTTTATTCCGAAGGCAAGAATAGACATTGGGGATGGTGTTTTGTTTTTGGGGGGGAGATTTAATGCCCCTTAGTTATTGTAAATATTTGACAAGTTACTTTTACTACTAGAATCTAATTAACAATGGTATTAAATTTAATATTTAAAAGAAATAATTTTGAATTTGGTTGACAAATTAGTTAGGGAAGCCAAGGAAAATATGGGAGAAGTAACTACATGAAAATCCCATTTAAGAGGCAGTTAAAGATAGTTACTTTCTTTCCCTATAGGAAAAACCTCTTTTTTGGGAAAAAGAGAGGGCAAGAGGAAAAATACTTGCGACATCTGAGAGAAATAACAAAGGAAAAGAAAATTGATACCTCAATTTATGTTATTAGAGATAAGGTAAGACACTACTGGTAGGGGATTCTTGAGTTCGTAGGTGAGTGGAACCCCTAAATAGAGGAAATCTCTATGACAACTTGAGAAAGACTGTTTGAAGTCTAAGGTAGCTTGGGAACTCGATTTTCTGGTAGTAGAATTGGCATGGGGGAAGGAGGGGAATTGGTAAAGGTACCAATATCATTGGATGGGAGGAATGCATTCTCTCTCTTGAATAATTTCCTTGGTTGGTTGAAACTAAGATCAAATAAGTCTTCAAAATTTGTTGTATGCACAGAAATTGTTGTTGCATTTCCTATTATAAAATCAAAGTATGGATTTCATAGCTAAATATCAAATTGCTCAAGTACTGGGAATAAATATTGTAGAATGACTTTATGACATTCTTGCTAAAACTATTAATGTTACAAATTCATTATCTAAGATAATATGTTTTTGGAATTGTTATGTGGAATATTTTTTTTTTAAGGAACATGTTCAAGTATAGAAGTAATAACACCATAGGGATTTTTTAAAAATGACTTCTCTCATTAAGTATGGTAGATGATGTAGAAAAGGACTTTCAATTACCCATTATGCTCATATGAACACTAATTGCAACTAAGAAACCCAAGAATATTACAAGGTCCATACATAAACAGTTCCCTATTGTTGTTACCCAATTTAGTCCTCATTGTAGTTGAAGATGTTCAGCAGCCGATGACCAGTCTAAGCTAGTCTCATCAATGTCATAATTAGGCTAATAAAATTACATCAAGATGAAAGGTACAGAAAAATAATACATCAAGTAAAAGGATTTCAAGAAAATAATAGTGCATCCACTATGAATGAAAACAAAACAACACTACTCTAAAAAGAAAAGAATCATCCATAAAAAGATAGCAAGCATAGTAATAATATACAATTATTGATAGAAGTAAACAAAATATCTGGTGATAAATCTCTACATGACAAACAATGTGAATTAAAATTAAATACTAAGCATAGTGTCATTAACCAAAAATGATAAATCTCATAAATACGATATTAATAATATGGCCCAGGAGGCCAAAATCATCGACAGTCATAAGAACAAACACATGGTGCATATAGATAACAATCCCAAAATTGTTCACTTTATAATAATAAATGTAAAAAAGCATAGGTATTTTAGCCGAATGGAACAGTATTAACCCATATAGTCATTAAAATTATTTTTGTATACTTAGTAATAATAAGAAATAAAATTTTGGAACCCATTATAGAATTGTCAAGAACCCTTAGCTAGCTAAGAAAATTGTTAGGTGAATGACTAAGGGTTACTCTGAATTAGTCACAGGTAAATCCCAAGAAACAAAGGTCTTGTGAAGAATGACATGTACATCTAAAGTCAAACATGTAATTTAGAAACAAAGGGTTGGAAAGAAAGAACCTATTCAGAGAAAAACTCTAAGAGAGATGAAGAATTTGAGTACTACTCACCTTGGTTTAATTCTAGCCTACATGCAAAGGAAAACATTAGCAAAAAAAGACACTTCAAGGAAGAAATTAATGATACTGAAAGCTACAACAAAATCAATGTTACCTCGTAGATTAGGTGTGTATCGGAGGTTTGGAAGTTGGTTGGGTGCCATATGTAGATGCAACTTGAGGGATCTTCTTAAAAATGGAAGAAACAGGTAGAAAAATTGTGGCATTGAAAGAGGGAGGCCTTGTTACCCTCTCTCCCAAGCAACAGGAAAGAACAAAAGAATCTCAGGCTGCATAGGAGCGTAAACTATTAACAATGGCACTGTAACATAAGTAAAGAAGAGCGATAAATCAACTTTAGCGATACTGAGCACACATGGATGTCAGTGACATGGAAGGTAGATACCTATAGGGGGGAAACTACAACTAGATGGAGAGGGAAATCATTATGATAGTTTCTTTATAGATCCATAGTCTGCTCTTGAAACCAAGTTAAAATGACCCAGTGTGGTGGTCAGAGCTGAGGTAATTTCCCCTTAGCCAGCCTGCACACCTTCCCTCCATTAGATTACAAACCCTAATGATTGACTACATTTAACCTTCCATGCATTAGAGCTAGGATTGAACAGCTATACCTCAGTACACATAGGTGGCATCACAAAGGTTAAGAGGTTGTTGTGGGTTAACCCTACAAACACTGTAGTTAAAACATATGTTGCTCGTAGGTATTTTAACAAGGGGGTGGGTAGCCCATAAACCCAAAAAAACCACAATAATGAGGAACCATAATTAATCATCAAGTAAAGCTTTAGTTGAATTTACCAGTTTGTAAACTTATAGATTAGTTTAGGTATAATTCATAGAAAATGAAAAATTCTTATAGGTAATGAACATTAATCACCCTCATCCTAAAATATTATATGACAAGGGAATTGTGTCAATCATGTATTAAATGTATTCATATGATTCCATAAAGAAAAAAATCTAAAAGAATGGTTATTAGTTTTTTTTTTTTAATGGTGAATATTACAAGTAGTATCACAGCATAGTTACTACATCACTTCCCAATATGGACAACCAATACAAAATTGTGTATTGTTTAACAGAGAGAGAAAGAGAGGGAAGTGGTATGAGTAGATGAAGTGGTTCAAGGATTGTACCACCAAGGATACCACTGATAGGACCTTGACCTACGCCATATATGGAGTCCAATTTCGAAGTGTGGATTCAATTAGGAGGGAAATCCAAAAATCATAATGTTATGTTGATGGAGAGAATACAACAATTGCAGACATAAATGGAAAGGTTAAGACAAGCCAATGAGAGGTTGATGTGTGATCAAGAATGAAACATGAAAAGCCTTACAGAGAGGAAAACCCATAGGAATTGAAATCCCAATAGTAATAATGGGAATAGAGCATAGGCCTTTAGACAAGGAGAACTAATCGGTTCGAAAAGAAGCCATACCTAGAGGTAGGAGAGAGATAAAGACGATAATGAGGAAAAGTATGGAAATGTACCATATCAGAAGATACTCAAGTGATGGAAGACATAATTGCAAGGTGAATTAAATAAAATCAAACCCCTGACATTTGATGGTGAGTCTGAACAAGTGGCAGAAACCTAGATAATAAATATGAATAAATATTTTCAAATTTATGAATATAAATACAATCTGAAGGCATAGTTGGAAATTTATCAATTGCAAGGAAAGCCCACTTGATGGGTGGAAGAAGTCAATGTTGTTGGCGGAGCGGAGGAGCAAGAAGTTACTTGGGCTAACCTTCAAAAATATCTTAACTAAAAATGTCTAACGTAATGCTTTTATGATGATAAAGTGAAAGATTGCGCGATCTTAGACCTGAAAAACTTACTGTAGATGAGCTTGCAACTAAATTTACATCCTTTCTAAGATACATACCTTATATATGTGAGGAGAAAGGTAAGGTAAATGTTTTGTGAGGAGTTAGTTCGAGTTTATTAAATAACATCTAGAATTTGATAATCCCAAAAAAATGGACGAAGTCATTCAAAAGGCGTGGATATGTTATCAATACACGAGGAAGAAGGGAGAAGGGGGTAAAATTGGTTAGACTTAAAAGGGAAAAAAAACTTTCAGGATACTAAAACTGTAAAATTTTCCATTAGTAAACATATAGATAAAAGTCATCAAAATAAAATCTCTAGGAAGAATATGTAAAAACTACGATTAGAAAATGATCAGAAACAAACTAAAAATTCAAGTTAACTGTAGGTCATTTAGCAACAAAGGCCCCCACTACAATGTTGGAGTTGTGGGGATTCCCACTACTATAAGAATTATCCTCTCTATTTTATAATAGAACCAATTGCAAATATTTTGAAAGCATCAACATTTAGTGAGGTGGCATGAAGTATACTAAAAATTAATGTTGTGTCGGAGGACCATCAAGAAGAGTATTAACTAACAATGATAGAATTTGAAGGTAACGTTTCTAACCACCTTGTGTCTATTTTAATATATCCTAGAGAAATCTTGGGCTATATTAGCCCTAAAATAGTGCAGCTATATCATTTACAAACTAGAAAATTCAAGAACCCATGGTTAGTGCAACTAACTACAGGAGCAAAATAAATGGTGTTAGCAAAGGTAGGAAACTACCCTATTGAAATAGTTGGTCAACCAATAAGTATTGAGCTAATTGTGTTACCCTTAGTATCCTATGATATAATTATAGGGATGGACTAGTTAGAAAAACATTGGTCCTTGGTCAAGTGTAGAAAGGAAAGCATTAACTTCATTAACAAAGAAGGGTTTAGGAAAGAGATTCAAGGAACCGTGAGGCTAGTAAAACTAAGACCTATTACTTTTGCACAATTGGGGAAATGTATTAGTAAAGGATGTGAAATATATGTTCTTCAAGTTGGATATGAAAATTCTAAGGATAATATATTAGTTATAGAGAATATGCCTACAACAAGGGGTACATCCAGCTAAGTGTATCACCATGGGGAGCCCCTGCATTATTCTTAATTCATTACTATTGAATTTTTGTGTGGAGGGGCAATGTATAGTCTAGTATGAGGGAGATGTTGTAATGAAAATATATGAGTGTAAACCTTTAAATGTTGGATATTCTAATATGGAGGATGTGTCGTCGTGTCTATAAATGAGCACAAATATGAAATATTGCCTCAATGTTAGAGAGATGTATTCTTTATAAAATATAGCTTTGAAAAAAGTAATAATAATGAGAAAATGTAATTTTAGCTTAATTAAAAACTAATAAAAATTATAGGTAATGAAAAATAAAAATAAAAATTGATTCACTTCAATTTATTGTATTGATTTTTTTTATAATAAATTACAAACAATATATCATGTTAAAATAGTAATGATTAATATAATATAGTCATTATATTTCATAATATAATTAATAAACATATAAAAACTTAAACAAATTTAATTAATAAATAATAATTTAAAAAAAAAACTAAATTAGAAGTGCGAAATATATATAATAAATACTAAATTATTGATCATATAATTTTAATAATATATTTAAATTTAATTAATAACATATAAAAAATCAATATTTATAATTTTATTTTCTTCTCAATTATATATCTATATATCAATCAATATATATCATTAATGTTATTATTACCAGATTACAAAAATTAACAAAAATATTTAAAAAGAAATGTAAATATAATGTGCAACTATATTTGTTATTAGGATTTTAATTAAATTAAAACTAAGAATATTCTGTATATAGAGATGTGAAATCTATATAAAATATAAATCATATTATTAAGAACCTCTGGAAAAAATTCATTTTAACTCTAGGTCTACCAAGTAGAGAGACGATTCAAATCTCTCAAGGCGCAATTTCTCCTAAAGCTTTTTCTTTCAAAATGTGGTTTGCATATTGAGAGACTTGATCATTTTCTTCTCTAAGTAGATACACAATTAAGACGGATCTATACTTATGTAATATACATACTTGATATTGAAATATTTTACACTGAAGTATTAATTCATATTTTCAACATTAAATTACTACTTTAATTAATAGATTTTTAAACACATGCCTCTCTTTTAGTAGGAAGTATTTTGTTTTCTATATGTATTTGATATTTCTCTATCCATCTACAATTGATATTAAGGTAACATATGTAAAATATTTTAACTAACCTATATATTGAAATTGTTCATTTATTGAAATATTATTTAAATATAACATATCAATTTCATGGATGACAAGTACAAACATGAGTAAAAAGATGGTTGTGTTTTCATTTTTCTCCTAGTTTAGTGATGGTGCCAAAGGGAATAGGTTTTGAAGTTGGGGCTCATGGGGTTCAAGGAAATGACTTTTTTGGGCCTCGACGTGATCACAGCCTTGGCTAGGGCCATGTTATGCCTATTCTCACAATGTATCAACTAACCTTTTTTCGACTAAGGCCCAGGGAGCCGAATGGAGGTGGGGGTTTTGGCCTTGTGGTGGTTCTTTTATACTCACTCAACAAGATACAACTTAGTGATGGGGGTTTTGATGCTGTGGAGGTCATGATGGTGTTTATTTGTATTAGGTTACTCTCTCAAATGATAAAGGTAAAATGGATTGGTTGCGCGGCAATATAGGCACTCCTCTGCTATTATAACAAAGTTTTTGAGGTATTGTTTTTCCTCTCCTATGGGGCACATGAGTTTAGACTGGTATTCCTTTTTCGGTTGCCATGTCATTTGATTCTGGAATGTGTGGTTGTCATGTTTGGTGTCTTTCTTCTAGGATGTCATTGAAGCCCTTTTCAGTGACATACAATACTGTTAGACCCAATCACCCATTTTCTTTTCATCAAATGGTGTATTTTGGTCGTTACAGAGACTGAAATCTATGCTTTCTACCTTTTTTCTTGGTATAATATAATCAAGACAATAAGGAGGGTCTCCCAAGGTTTATGAAATGTAGGAGAAATGCATATTGGTTCCTGAATGACTCTCCATCAAAGAAAAGTGAGAAAGCACTACTCGTCGGAAAAGGCGCAATATTTTAAATTTTCGCTCAAACCCCATCTGGAACGTGAGTCCTCATGGGGGTCTAAAAGGATTTCTTAGTTAAGGATTTCAAAAGGGAGATCCATAACATATCTAGAATTCCAATGGAGTCATGAAGTATGATCTATGGTGGTATATTTATGAAGGATGATCAACAATTATAGAACTATGGCATAGACCGAAACTCTACAATTATCACTAATCTGAGACTGCGGGGATGCTCTCTAAGTCCAATCCATGGATATAACTCCTTCAAAGGCATTGTTAAAGGTAAATATGTTGCATCAGGTAAATATGAACAAACTCTAAACACTCTTGGGCCCTATATTATGGAGCAAAGAAAACAATTTCTAGAAATGACAATAGATCTAGTAGCGTCAAGTAATCTTCGCACAGCTTATCAACCCTAGCCAATCATTTGTAGGTTTAATGGTTTTTTGCCAAAGCCTATGGATATTTTTCAGTTGATTTTTATGACCTGGACACCAAACTGTGAGGTTCATCTATGTTCAAAAGGCCTCTTCATAGTAAAGTTTGAATCATCAAAGATCAAAGAGTATGTTGTACATTAGTGTCCATGGTTCTAGGGTAATCCAGGACTACTTATCACCCATGGTTCCCAGTATTATATGCCAACTCAATGCTGGTCTCCAAAATTCTAGTGTGGGTAAGATTTCATAACTTGCCCCTTCATTTCTGGCATCCAAATTCGTTTCTCCAAAAACTAGTGTCTTTTCGAACGACTAGCCCTCTAGGTTTGGCAGCTACCCTAAAAACAATAGTTTAAAGAAATCCAATGATTTCTTCTATGTGTAACAGATAAGAGAAAGATAATGGAACCAACCTCAAACTTCCACTTAATCCCTTTCTTGATCTCTCTCCCATTTGATAGAGCTTGCAACTCCTCCTCGTACTTAACACGCTTGGAGAGTACCTGCACAGGTACAACAACAAAGAAATATCAAAGCATCATGATCTATTACAACATAAACATTACAGAATCAGATATATAATGAACAAATGATAACATTCACAATTGCACAATCAGATGGAAGAAAATTTGAAGAAATTTATTAATAGAAGGCATAATTACAACCTAGTTGTTTGATCCAGCATCATCCTCCCAGCTTCAATCCCTTCTCACCTCATGAAATAGCAAGATCACACCAAAAATACAATGCTCTTTCCTCAATTACAAACTATCAGCACTTCCTTGCAATTCACAACATTCCAACCTCCAGATCTCTTAGATGAGGGATCCATTTATAGATGTGTGCAAGGGTGTGAGTCATCCATGGGGTTTGATTAGTGTCATTCCACTTGTTACAATTAGTTCCACTTGGATATTTCTTAGATCTCTTACTCATCCTTGGGTGAATTCACAGAGGCAAGTGGCACAAGAGAAGTTTCTAGAAGATTCCATGAGCAACCACCTAGCAAACTGTCTCAGACATTTGTCCATCCTTGCCCATCACACCCTATAGAAGGCCTAATCAGTATGCATCACAACCTGGTAGTGTACCACTCAGTATGCATCACACCTTGCCAGTGGAGCAGTCAGTATGGTTCAATTTAGGCCTTTTCTGGACGGTTTCTTAGATGGAAATTTTGGGGAATGATGTAACCAGATGACTATGTTCTTTTAGGGTGTGAAACAAGTCTTTTAGGGGTTGATGAGACCTAGTTTATTGAAATATAAGTTTGGGGTTGATGTGCCTAAATATGTCTATAACAGTTTCCCCCTAAAGCATGAAGTCATAAATATTGATGTCGAGTGAAATGCTTTATCATGAGGATCTGAATTTTTGATCTAGAAGGTGACTTGCTGATCTGGATTTAAACAGGAACGCAATAAAATATAGAGATAACCATATACACAAAGATGCAGCGGAAATAATACTTCATTTCATTAATGGAAAATACTGAAATATGCTTACAACCGGAAATAGAAATAAACCAGCTAGGGCTATGGTAGCTTATCTCTGAGAAGAGATGTGTGGCTACA
>APFE030191758.1:0-30921 GCA_000404065.3 Pinus taeda
GTCACCTTGGGTAGAATCCTAAGATAATGGTCACTAAGGTCACCAACAACAACAAATACACCTGGGGGAACAGTCTACACTCCGACAGCACGCAAGGGCAGAGTAACAAGCTCAATCGCCTTACCGGCTCCTTGACAATGGTTAAGCCAAGGTTTACTAATAAGTGATCCCTTGGCTCCTCAACAATAATATGAGGTTTACCATTTGTAATACGTGCGTGTCTGGCGTCGTTCCCAACGAGGGAGGATTGATCCCCTCACTGGTTCGGACACGAGCTCGTGCTTCTCCTTTAAGAGGAGCTTTCCTAGAGTATAAATGCAAGAGCTGGATTTATCCTATCACAAGATAAGCTACTTGTTTGGTTTTGTAGTCTTGGAGAGTAAATTATTCTCCTACTCCAAGACACTAGCCTGATCTATATTGGTGCTTCAGAGCCCTAGTAAAAGAAAAATTTCTAAGTTGATTTTACTTTAAGCATTGATTTTATGGCTTTTCTTTAAGACAAAAGTAGTGGAGATGAAACTGATGGTGTGTAGACTCGACTCAAATCCACTAAAAAGATGCACCTAGGATGATTTACACTATTTTACTTTTTCAATGAATTCCCTAGCTAAGAGAGTTGGAGAATGCAAGCTTTTGATAAAAGCAACTTTCCTAATAGACAATCAAAGAAACAATCTCTTTATCTTTTCCAAGCATACAACACATGACCACTCATTACTTGCACAAAAATTCCTTTTTCTTTCAAAAACTTCAAATGGTACTTAAAACAAACTTCGCAAAGGAGATGTTTTTGTAGTTTTCCTATTTAATAAAGCATATAAAACTATTTTAACAAAAGCAATTTCAAAATTTATAAAAATCTATGGAAAATTTCACTCAAAAGCAAATCAAAAGGAAATTTACCTAAAAGCAAATCTAAAGAGGCAAAAGCCTACTAAGATGATTCCAGGTTGTTTTACTCGGTAACAATCAAACCAAGGACCAGCTCATGCAGAATCATAAACTGATCAAAAAACAAAAATCAAGCTCTTTTGTTCTTTTTCTTAAGAATGAAATTCACAACTTCAATCAACAAGCTATTTCGAAATTCCGCAAAGAGACAACACAAAGGTAGGTTGCTCACACAGGTAGACTTTACGACAGGTCCGACTCCTAAGAAGACTGACAAAACCAGAGAGATCCAAGGTTTCACAACTTCTAAAGTCAAAGTCACTACAGGACCAATGCAAAAATCAAACCCTAAGGCTAAAACTTCAATGAATTTCACTAAAACTCTTGATGCTAACGAAACAAGTTCAGGTGAAGATCTCTAATAGATAACCAGTGGATCTGGGCAGTAAAGACTAATGAAAGACAAAATCTAAATGAAAAAATGGATAAAATGGAAATTTTCTCAATTTTGACAAGGTACGCAGGCAGCCTGTTTGACCAGGTGCGTCCACGCTCTGTGTACAAAGATATAGTGCGTACAGATACGCACTATGTCTAACTCAGAGGGTGCGTACTACTGAAAAATTAAGAAAAATTAAATTCTAACTTAACTCTAAGCTAGCCCACCCAAATACACAGTCAAACAATCAAAAACCAAAAAAGAAATGCCTCTTTTCAAATCAAAGTGTCACTCAAAGGAAAAATCAATCACATCAATGGAGTCCCCAACGGAGTCGCCAATTTGTCATGCGGAAAGAGTTAATCTTGAGGAAAAAACCAACCTCCCTAGAAGCCTAAGACTTTCTAGTGACAAACAAGACAATTAAGAGCAATCCCTCTCTAAACATGCATTATCACACGAGAAACCAAGTGTTTTAGATCCTACCTGAGTCCAACGCTGTTGTAGTAGTCTAGCCTCGTCGATCCAGATGAGCTCCTCCTTCACTTCGAAACCTGCATACACTAACAATCAAACGATTACATAACACCTGAATATTCCATAAAACAAAGCATATTCAACATATAGACCAAGGAGTATATGAAACAATTCATTAACAACAAATCATTGAGAAGAATGGACTTATTTGTATTAAGGAAACAAAAAAGAAACCATTACAACCTGAGCCTTGGTGTTGTGCAAGTTCCTCCCAGGGTCCAGCAAGAGTTTTCCTCTACTTTGACAAGCTCACCCACTTCCAAATGAAACAAGAAAGGATGGGAATCTCTCCTCACAAGCTTTACAAGGAAGTCCTAATTCCAGCAGCATCTACCCTTTCGAATGTTCAGCTTTCAACCTCCCCCCTCTGGCCCAAGGCCTGTATTTATAGTGTTCTAGAGGACGTTATTCAGGTCCAACATCAATGGGATACTCCCTCTTTTGGATGGGGTAGCTCCTCTCTTGATGGGATAAGTTCCTCTATCATAGGGATGCATGAACCATCTGGAGGCGCTCAATACACGTCAAACACTCTTCTAGAAGGCTCTAGAAGTGACCACAAGTAACTTTTAAAGATGAAACTCGCGCCTTTTGACCTTTACAGGGGTACGCACACAATCTTTGGCTTACAGAGCGTACAAGTACGCAGGTACATTGTGTTTGGAGTGCGTACACGCAGGCAAGGTAGAGAGAACCTGCGTACCCAGAGATAAACATGATTTTAATGACTTTCTCTCTTTCTTGAAGTTTGACATGGAGAGCAGAGGTATCAGGCTTGACAAGGAGGATAATATGACTATTGATGGAGCCATATTAACTGCAGATAGTCATGGTGACAAATTTTAGTGTAACAGGGACACCCCTTTTCTTTAGGATGCCACTGCTCAAGAGTCCTTCGAACGCCTCAAGGCAGTCCTTGTTTCCGCTCCTTTGTTACATCCCCCTGACTATCACTGGGACTACACTCTGTATTTGGCCACTGCCGATACCACTATTGGCATGGTTCTCATTCAAGATGATGATGATGATGACACTGAGCATGTCATTTATTATCTCAGCCATAATCTATTAGATACGGAAACTTGATCCGCTCATATCAAGAAGTTGGCATTGGCCACCATTTGTGTCGTCCAACATTTCCGCCATTATATCTTATTGCACACTACGACAGTGGTTTCTGATTGCAACCCGATGACGTACATCCTGTCGTGTCAGTTTCTGGGGGGCAAGTACTCAAAGTGGATCCTTATCCTCCAAGAGTTTGACTTGGAATTCCCCACTGCCAAGTCCAAGAAATCCCTTATTTTTGCTGAGTTGTTGTGCTCTTTGCCATCTCTTACCGTGCCCTCTCAGTTAGAGGACCATATTCCAGATGAAACCTTGTTCTTAATCAACACCCTCGATCCCTGGTACGGGGATATCATTGTCTATATACAAACGTCCTCTTTTCATCCCGATGTGTCTAAGGATGCTCAGCGACAGATTCGCCATCAGTATCAGCGCTATCATATTATTGGGGACACCCTGTACTGTCTCGGCACTGACTCTGTTCTCTGCCGATGTTTAACGTTCGAGGAAGCTGAGCGAGTTTTAAATGAGTACCATTTTGGCGCCTGCGGTGGTCACATGTCTGGATATGCTACTGCTCAAAAAATCCTCCGTTTCGGTTACTTTTGGCCCTCCATCTTTAAGGACTGCATTCTTGTTGTCCACTCCTATCACAAGTACCAAATCTACCAGCGGAAGATGCATGCGCCTCCCGCACCATTGCACCCTGTTGTTATCGTCGGCCCTTTTGCAAAATATGGGTTTTTTCCTCATTTTTATTGCATGGTTAAGTTAAAACTTGATTTTTTAACTATGTTTTTACATATATTGTTCATTTTATATCGAATGGGTTTACGTGCGACGTGTTTTGTGCAGAGCTATATGTAGCGGAGTTTCGTGTACACTTGATCCATGAAGTCATCTTTAAGCTCTTTTCCAACTTGAAAAATGAAAATATCACCGAGTTGTTCCTCTTAACTTGTTAAAAGTAAATAAGAGGCAGTCGTTTTCAAGCTCTTTTCCGACCGTCTAAAAACGAAAAGATTGTCGGGCCTTTTTCGTTTCAAGCTCGTTATTGATTATGAAACGACGTGATTTCAGTCACTTTTCTACTTTTTCAGGTCGAAGTCACTAATCATGAAAAGTGCTCCTCAATCGTAATGGTCGGGCAGTTCTTTCGAGTATCGTTTTATACTTTTTTGGGCTCGAGAGACACAAATCTACGAAAAAGGACCCCCCTGGAGTTTTCTTTTCCGTGTCTTTTTCAAACTCCTTAAACATGAAAAAGACTCCGAGTTTTACCTATGTCGGACTCGTTAAAACCTAACAACATTGGAATCGTTACCATGACGAGACTCGAGCTTCTCCTCCCTAGGGCTCGTTAAACTAGTACTAGGTTGGATTCAACAACAGGTTTATCATCGATTGTCTATGACAGCTAGTCACTCTTGAACATCGACATTTTTGTTTCTTGTCGGGTTGGGACATCCATACATCGTCATTTGGCCTTCCACAGGTTTGGGTTGTCATTTAGCCTCATTCCATTTGATCTATGCTATCTCCATCAAGCCTCTGATCCTTTGGTACATGAATGTTGCCACCCTCTAGAGTCGTGTCGCCAACATGTTCAAGAGTATAATCCTTCTGCAGTTTACACCTTTGTCTCCTTCTATGATACTCTGTTCGCCATCTACCACTTGTTCCTTATCTCGTGTCGTTGATGAGGGAAACATTATGGCCCTCCTATGACGGGTCGTCTCCTGTCGACATCAGTTCATTATCCAAGAGATTGATCCAGAGATCCCCTTTGGTACCTTAGAGCTTGCATGCCTCAATGGCAAGTTCTTCACACCTGACGGTCGACTTTCATCATTGGTCGTCGATTAGGTGATTCCACGAGTGCTCGACTTCGGCTCCTTTTTCACACTTTGTGGATTGTGTTAGCTAGTACCTTAAGAACCATTGGCATTATAGGTGGTTTCTCTTGCGCTTGTTAATGGTTTTCAACATCGATCGGTAATCAAGCAATTTTCTATCATGCTCGGCCCCAACACCTCTATTTGCATGTTAGAATTTGTACTATGGTCGGTTGGGTTCAAGACCCCGAAATCAGATTACATATGTTCGGGCTGCGTGGATTGGTTTCTGGTTACATGACTCATTGATGGATGGCTGTGACCATACTTGAGTCTTCATGGATGGCTGTGACCATACCTTTATCATTATCATGGTCTCATTAGCTGGATGGTTGCGTCCATACCACAAACCTATTTCATATGTCTTTTGGATGGTTGCGTCCATGCCTAGACAACATGTACTTCAGAGATATCAGTTCGACTTGCGTACAGGTCCTTCCAGACGGTGTTCCAGCTCAGTTGTTTTGTAAATCATTTCACCCCTCCCACTCTCTCGGGATTCATGCTTTAGGGGGCATCTATTACACAGTAATTTATCACCGTCTTCACTCCCGGTTCTTTCCGTTGTGTCATGTGTCCAAGTCAAACATGCTTATGACAGAAAAATGCTCTCCTGTGCTGCCAATTGACCCACTTTTCCTAAGTTATCCGCCTCATCGCAGCTATTGGCTTAATAAGCATGCTGAAAGGCACTCATGAACAGTCCATTCGCACTGCCACCATGGAAGTACACCTGATTCCCGCAATGGCCCGATTTTAAGCACCAACGCGGGGCTATGTGTTTCCTTCGGTGATGATATGACTAGCTGTACTAATCACTAGCGATGTCAGCGCTGAACCACAGTTATGTGCCTGCGGTGATCCAGATTGGGAGAATTTGTTCCAACAGTTGGCCTTCTAGATGACTCCAGACCTGGTTGTTGGCCTAGTTTATGTCGCCCTTCCCTCCCTGGTGTGGCAGTTCCGTCAATTGTGCTACCTTCCTTGATGATAAGCTCTCTCTTCCACCTTTCATGGAGACTCCTTCTCCTATTTAAAATCTCACCATGGATATGCATTGCTAGTTCCTGATAGTTGGCTAGTTGAGCAGTGTTGTTAGTGTTTGTGAGTTTTCTAGATAGCTGGTGTGAGAGTGACAAGTGCGGGATTGTTGATAGCTTGTGGAAGGTTGTGAAGTAACCTTAATCTTGTGTAAAACTTATGAGTGAGAGAGCTTTTGTATGTTGGGAGATCCATCTTCAAAGAGTGAATGCTTGAAGAACATGTTGGCTGGACTCTTTCTGAGAAGGCTTGTGACGTCAATACTTTGGTTGTAAGCTGACTCTTATTTCATTATTAATGCAACCAATGATGTTTTCCTATGTCTTGTATGTAATGTACTTGATAGCTCATGACTTCTTGACTTTGTGAGTAAATAATTCATTGTTGTACCCGGTTACATGCTTTGTTGTATTTCCTTTGCTTTGTTTCAGGTTGATCACTCGTTGAGGAGAAGCAAGCGGAAGATGGAGCAACGCAATGGAACTCCATCGACCACCGTTTGAGGTAGGCCTCCAACTTTAACTGTTTAAGGAAATATATTGTTGATATGTCCTTGTTTGTGATTAGACCCACTCTAGGGCTAGAGGGGTTGCCTCTGTCCGCAGAGGGAACACTTTCCTGCATCACAATGTTATAGGGTAACTTGTTGTTGTTATATAATAGTTAGCTTGATTATTAGGGTATATGTTGTTGATGAGCATGATATATAACTTGTTGTTGTTATATGCTAGTAACTTAATGATTAAGGTTATTACATTCAGATCTTTATGTTATATTTATCATACTAATTTAGATTAGTCTATGCAAATGGTTAAGGTTATGGCATTCATGTTTGTGTTAATATGCTGTGATATTATATCATAATTATCTAGATTGATCATATATACATGATTGTTATGCATGAACGACAAATGTTTATGAGCTTATGATCTGAACATGATAGTTAGTTACTGTATGGATATCATGATATTATTGGTACTTGAGTTGATTTGTTGTAAAGTTATATCATGCTAACTAGATTGATTATGCAGACAAGATAGCCGCCCTTGAGATACATTAAGATATGAGTTTGATTATGTCATATATTTGGTGCTTGACTATTTGATTATGTCGTCTAGTTGATTAATTTTACATGGAATTTTTGAAAGATGGTTGGATGTTTTATGAAATGCATAATATGAGTATCTGTTCAAATTATATTGTTTTAAGATGATTGTACTAATATGTATGTGTTGAGATAGTTGATATATACTTGAGTGTAGTAAGTGATCGTTGTATCATTATGTGATCTGATAATCACCTTGTGAGTGACCTCAGTTAAAGATTTATTAAATGAAGGTATTACAGACTCATATGTTGGTGTGTGGGTCTATGTTATTTAAGCAACAAATCAATCAGATTGCAAATACACAAACACTTGAAATCGAAAACAACAGAGAAACACAGTAAGCAAATACAAGAACACAAAAATTTAATGAGTTCACCCTATCCTCGAGGGCAACATCTTCGGTCTAGCTTTCAATGGTGTCCTTCTTTTATTGTGTCTTAAAGCAGAGAATGGAAATGAAGGAGCTTAATGTGAGTCTCCTGAAATGTAATTTGCTTGGCAGGGTGGTTCTTGGATGCCCCAAGCCACTAGCGTACACAGACTCTTTTCCTCACCAGCTCTATGACCTTCTGGTCTATAATGGAGAGTACCCAATGTGATGCTCAATCCAGACAGATCCTCTTTGGGATGGCTTGAATCCCTTAAGCTCTCTGGTGCTCAATGTTGTCTTCAGTCAGCTCGGCCCTCTATTTTTTGTTATGTTGTTGCTTCACTGTCTTTCTTCTCTCTGTTCTTCCTTTCCGTGTTCCGTCCTCTTCTCGGGGTTCTGGTGGTGTTGTTTTTCTCTCTGTGTATGTTCTATTCTCTGTTCATGGCTAAAAACCATTTGAACTCATGGCAGTTCGTTTCCTCTTCCGCCTCCATCGATTCGCCTGCTACAACTTCGCATGGAGTTCCCTGTTCAGCATCATCATCAGGCTCACAAGGAGTGGCCACATGTCCTCCTACAGTTGCGCCAATTCGCTTCATCGGTTCGGTTTTTCTGTTACGTCATGGAATCTGCCACCTTGGCAGTCAAATCAGACGTCAAATATTTACAAACTGCAGCTTAATCTCCCATCGATTCCATTTTCCCATTGAGCATGATCTCAACCATTTGATTTGGAGCCCCCAGATCAGATGTCGTTCGCTCGTCCCACGCGGTTTACTAGCTCGAACGTTAACACGCGATCAGCAGTGGTTTTCTCTCTCCTTCACTTGCCACGCGTCGACTGCTGAGTGGGATTGCTCCATTTTTGCCAATTCCGCTTACCATTTGAGGGTGCCCCCGATCAATACTGTCGGTTTTGGAGTGGGTCTCGCTTTTAGCGCTTTAGCCTTTATCCCACGGTTTTCCTGGCTCTCATGCAACCGAGCACTCGGGGCTTCTCCAATTTGGGGTTTTTCGCCCAGCGATGCATGATTCACACATCAAAAATCTCCTCTGTTTCCCGATCCGAGCCTCCGAGGGGCTAAATTCGCCTCACGCGCAGTCTCCATGGGCCTCGGTCAACGCGCTTTGAGCGAGGTCCTCGTCGTTCCACGTTGGCTGCCATTGCCACTAGTTTAGAGGTTCTTTTGATCGCTATTGTAAATTCTTTGAAGTCTGTCCCGACCTGGTACAGCCACAGCTCTGTTTATCTCTCTTTATGGATCCAATTTAGATCATGGCCTTCCCACTAAAAAGCTTTTGGACCACCAAAAGTTGGTTTTCTTTCAAGCATCGATTAAGTGAGGGTACTACTGTCTCACTTGCCCAATCTCAATCCACTTTGTACTACTTGGCTTCGAACCTTTGAGTCCAATTTTGAGGTACTCAACATCTTTTATGCGCATCGTCCTCACCTTCCTGTCCAAGACTATGTCTTCCTACAATTCATTAAGATATTCAAGTAGCAGATCATCAATAGAATGCAATTGACTTTTCTCTTCAGGATCCTCAATCATTGAAGGTTCAAACAATCTCAAGCAATCTGCATTTATGACTGAGTAGATGTGCATGTAAGCTGGTAGATCAAGGCGAAAATAATTTTCACCAGTCTTCTCAAGTATCCTAAAAGGTCCATACCTTATAGGCTTTAACTTTTTACCTTCACCTTGCATCTTGTCCTTATTGATATATAGCCAGACCTAGTCTCCAACTTGAAAACTATGCTCCACTCGATGCTTATCATGCCTAGCCTTGTATTTGGCTTGGCTCTTTTCCCGTTCTTCCTGTACTGCCTGGTGGATCTCCTTGATCTATTCAATGAACCTCGTTGTCTTGTCCACATCACTGTGTCCATCAACTGTGGTATCTTTACCAAAGACAAAATCCAAAGGAGACCTTGGTATGAAATCAAAACAAGTCTCAAAAGGAGATCTCTGTGTAGAAAAGTGTTTTTATCTATTGTAAGCATGTTGCACATAACAAAAATGTTCATCCCAAAGCTTAGGATGTTTGTTGCAATATCCTCTAAGTAACTGGACCACTGTCTTGTTAACTACTTCTGTCTGGCCATCGGTTTGTGGATGAAAAGTTATGCTTTTCTTCAGTTGGGTGTCAATCAGCTCCCATAGACATGACCAAAACTTCCCCATAAATCGGCTGTCTCGATCAAATACAATAGAAGTGGGTAATCCAAAATGAACCCATAAATGTTCAAAGAATAGTTTTACAGTTTGTTCAACTGCAATCTGTTTATTACAAGGTATCAAAATACACATTTTTCTGAACCTATCCACAACCACATACAAATAATCATGACCTCTCCTAGATTTAGGTAGTCCTCCAACAAAATCCATGGAAATACTTTCCCAAGGGTGAGAAGGAACTGGTAATGGAGTGTATAAGCCTAGTTTTCTATTGCTGGGCTTGCTTTTAGCACACATAGTACACCCCCTTACATATCTAGAAACTGTCTCATTCATTTTCGGCCAATAACAAAATCTTTGTAGTTGTGCAACTGTTTTACTTACCCCAAAGTGACCTAATATCAGAGAAGTGTGTGCCTCTCTAATTATCTTTACTCTCTCTGTTTGTGGAATGCAAATTTTCCCACAGTGATATAAGAGTCAGTCCTTCACATGATATTCCAATTCTTCTACCTTTTTGCCTTGACTCAAAGTTGCATATACATCTTTAAAGTCTATATCTTGAGCATATTGTTCAATGTATCTTTCATGTAGTATAGAATTATGCTTAAGTATAGTAGATGCATTTACAATGGGTCTAGATAACATGTCTGCAACTTTGTTATGTATGCCCCTTTTATATCTGATGACTAAATGAAACTGTTGTAGAAAACCCATCCATCTGTAGTGTCTTGATTGCTGAAGCTTAGTCTGGGAGTGTAGATATTGAAGTGGTTGATGATCAATATGTATTACTATCTCTTTTCCCATTAAGTAATGTTTCCACGTTTTCACACTCTGAACTAATGTATACAATTCTTTATCATATGTAGGATAGTTAACTACTGCAAGATTAAATGTCTCAGAATGATAACATATGGGTTTACCGTGTTGTGTCAACATTGCTCCCATGGCATAGTCACTGGCATCTGTTTGGATCTCAAACGATCTTTTTAGATCAGGCAATGCTTGTATAGGTGTTGTACTAATCTTTTCTTTCAATGTGTCGAAGGCTTTCTGATGTTTGCCTCCCCACTAAAACACCTTGTTCAATCCTGTCAAAGCATGTAAGGGAGCTGCAATTGAGGAAAAGTTAGAAACGAACTTCCTCCAATATTGTGCTGCTCCTAAGAAGCTTCTCATTTTTGTAGCAAACTTGGGTTTAGGCTAGTTTACAATGATGACCACTTCAGAGGGATCTATTTTCAATTCACCACCCCCTACTATATGACCTAAATAATTCTAGAGATGTTTTACCAAACTCACATTTTGAGAGTTTAACATAAACTTTTTCTCTTTTAAAAACATCTAATGTCTGCTTAACATGGTTTAAGTGTTCTTCCCATGTTTTACTAAAAATCAGAATGTCATCTAGATACACAATAACAAAATCATCAAGAAAAGGCATGAGTACATCATTCATTAATTTCATGAAAGTAGCAGGAGCATTGGTCAAGCCAAAAGGCATAACTAGCCACTCATACAATCCCTGCTTTATTTTGAAAGCAGTCTTCCATGCATCTTGCTCTGCAACTCTGACCTGATGGTATCCACTATGCAAATCCATCTTGGTGAAATAAACAGATTCCTTCAATTGATCTAAAATATCATCTATGCGAGGAAGGGGATAACGATTTTTTATTGTTATCTTATTTAGTGCTTAGTAGTCAATGCACATTCTCCATGAGCCATCTTTCTTTCTCACCAAAATGATTGGTGACCCACATGGTGATGTGCTAGGCTTGATGAACCCCTTCTTGAGCAACTCCTGCACCTGCTTCTTGATTTCAACATCCTCTAAAGCAGACAACATGTACATTCCAATTTTAGGCAATGGAACATCTTGCTGCAAAATAATATCATGTACTATTTCCATTTTGGGTGGCAGGCCTTTAGGTTCCTGAAACAAGACATCGTACTCTCAAAACAATATTTTCTATATCAGCTTGTTGCTTAGCATTACAGCCTTCAAATACATTGGTTTTATCAGGTTTATTTTCCTTTCCAACCATTAGCAAGAATTGTTTGCATGAATTTATCATTCTTTTCATTTGCCCAGAATTTATGAGAGTATAATTATTCTTGAGCCAGTGAGCTCTTACAAAGTATTTGATTCACAAGTAGATACTTGTTCTCAGCTCTATAGAAAACATCCTTTCTATCATACAAGTAAGGACTTCCTAAAACAATTCCACATATATCCAAAGGAATTATTTCTAACTCAACCTCATCTACAAATGCTGACCCAAAAGAAAACTGGAGTTTGCACTGTCTAGTCACTTGTAGTTGTGCTTTATCATTAAACCATCCTAATGGGTATGGTTTCTTGTGATGTGTGGTTGCTAATCCAAATTTCTTTACAATTGCTTCAAAAATAAAATTTACTTGTGAGCCACTATCAAACAAAGTATCAATCTTTTGATATTTGGAAATAACTTGAATATCGAAATGCTCATGTCTTTTTCTCTCATGTTCTTCATCAAGAATAGTTTGAGCAGAATTACTAGTAGATGCTTTGGAATTCTTACTTTTTACACCTATGGCTACAATGATTGTTTCATCTCCTGAGTCTGACCCAAAATCTTTTTGAATAGCTGCAACAGTCTTCTTCTTCTTGCCCTCGGACTGCTTAGGTCTCAACTCTAGATGCAGAATCCAATAGTGCTCATCATCATGCCCCTCCTTTTTGCAGTGAGTGCATGAAGCTTTTCATTTCTGTGCAATGTTAGCCTTCCTTGCTTTCCACTTCTGCTTTCTTTTCTCCTTACTCTTACTTTCAGTGGTTGGGATGGTCCCCCAACTTCTGGATTTCCATTCTTTCCTCTAGCTTCTAGATGAGTAGCTTGTACAGATACCTCATCTACATTAGTGTGATTGAACATGAGGATGGTATGCCTCATTTAGTTGTGTATACAACCAATGTACTTCAAAATATTCTCTGGTGAGTCTAATGAGATCCCTAGAATCAATGCTCTATTTCTAAATTCTTGAGTGTATCCTTGCACACTTTGCCCTTTCAACTACCGAAGAGTTTGCCAAATCATCATGGCTTGTTGCATGTAGGCCAATGGATAGAACTGCTTCTTGATTGCACAAACAAAGTCACTCCAGACAAAGATAGTCTTCCCATGTCTTTTCATGTCAACTTGGGTTCTGCCTTCCCACCAAACCAAGGCAGTGACTTCTAGGCGTAGGCTTGCCAGTTGAATTTTTCTCTTGTCGAAGTCGATGTTTTGCACTCTACAATACACATCAATTTGACTAATTCAATTGTCCAATTTTTCAGCATTTACCTCTCCATCATATATAGTCAAATCAAATTTAACATCTAGCTTAATCAAATATGCTTTCTTATTATGAATAGGGCTATTAGGAAGTGTGAGAAAGCTCTCCTATTTTCCTTTTCCTTTTGAGTGGTCATGGGAATCAGACTCATCTTCTTCTTTATCTTGTTTAGAACCTAATGAATCTTCATCCTTATGCTTTCTAAAGTCCCTATACATTTCTTCTACCATAGACTTTATAGCTAGTAAACTCTCTATGAATTGAGGGTCTAGCCCCATAGAACCTTCCTCTAACATTTTCTTCTGAGGATAGACTCTCTCAATTTCAGGATTAGTTTCGACCAACTCTCCTTCTCCTAATTTGAGCTTTGATCTAGTGAGCATTCAACAGCTAAACCAACACAAGCTTTTCTAACCTTACAGCCTAAAGCTCTGATACCACTTGATCTGATAATCACCTTGTGAGTGGCCTCAGTTAAAGATTTATTAAATGAAGGTATTACAGACTCATATGTTGTTGTGTGTTTCTATGTTATTTAAGCAATGGATTGATTAGATTGCAAATACACAGACACTTGAAATGGAAAACAGCAGAGAAACACAGTAAGCAAATACAAGAACACAAAAATTTAATGAGTTCACCCTACCCTCCAGGGCTACAACTCCGGTCCAGCTTTCAGTGGTGGCCTTATTTTGTTGTGTCTTGAAGCAAAGAATTACAATGAAGGAGCTCAACGTGAGTCTCCTGAAACAGAATTTGCTTGGCAGGGTGGTTCTTGGATGCCCCAAGCCACTAGAGTACACAGACTCTTTTCCTCACTAGCTCTATGACCTTCTGGTCTATAATGGAGAGAGCCCAATGTGGTGCTCAGTCCGGATAGATTCTCTCTGGGATTGCTTGAATCCCTCAAGCTCTCTGGTGCTCGATGTTATCTTCACTCAGCTCGGCCCTCTGTCTTTCGTTCTGTTGTTGCTTCATTGTCTTTCATCTCTTTGTTCTTCCTTTTTGTGTTTTGTCCTCCTCTCGAGGTTCTCGTGGTGTTGTTTTTCTCTGTGTGTGTGTTTTGTTCTTTGTTCATGGCTAAAAACCATTTGAACTCATGGCGGTTCGTTTCCTCTTCCACCTCCATCGATTTTCCTGCTACAGCTTTTCTTGGAGTTCCTTGTTCAGCATCATCATCAGGGTCACAGGGAGTGGCCACATGTCCTCCTTCAGCTACACCAATTCGCTTCGTCAGTTTGGTTTTTTTGTTATGTCGTGGAATGAGTCTTCTGCCACCTTGGCAAACAAATCAGACGTCAAATCTTTACAAACTTTGGCTTAATCTCCCGTCGATTCTATTTTCCCATCGGGCATGATCTCAACCGTCAGATCTGGAGCCCCCAGATCTGACATTGTTCGCTCGTCCCGCATGGTTGACTAGCTCAACCGTTAATGCGCGATTAGCAGTAGTTTTCTCTCTCTTCTGCTTGCCATGCATTGACCGCTAAGTGGGATCGCTCCATTTTCACCAATTCCACTTACCGTTTGAGGGTGCCCCCGATCAATACCGCTGGTTTTTGGAGCGAGTCCCGCCTTTAGCGTTTTAGCCTCTATCCCACGATTTTCCCACCTCTCATGCGACCGAGCGCTTGGGGTTTCTCCAATTTGGGGTTTTTCGCCCAACAATGCGCGAATAGCGCACATCAAAAACCTCCTCTATTTCCTAATCTAGGCCTCCCAAGGGCTAAATTCGCCTCCCGCGCAGTCTCCATGGGCCTCGGTCAGCGCACTTTGACCGAGGTCCTTGTAGTTCCACGCTGGCTGCCATTGCCACTAGTTTAGAGGTTTTTTTTATCGTTGTTGTAAATTCTTTGAAGTCTGTCCCAACTGGTACAGTCATGGCTCTATTTATCTCTCTTTATGGATCCAATTCGGATCATTATGTATTATGACTCATGAATGTGAGTTGATTGTTGAATATGACATGGTTGTTAGATTTGGTACAGGTTAATTTCAAAATAATATACATGATGTTTTGATATTTGGAATGTGAGACTAACATGTGAGAGCAGTTACATGGCAACATGTATGGAATTAGCTTGACAAGGTAATAGTTGATGTGTTTATATAACTAACAATGGGGTGATGTGACAATGCATAGTAAGACGCAATTGTAGCAATGTAAAAAGGTAAAAGAAAGAAATTGGGCAATAACTCCTTTGGCTATGTTTGGAAACCCTAATTCCAAATGAATGAGCACTTTGCATACAGGAAGTCTCCTTAACCTTGAATTTGTCTGACATTATGGGGATTGATTCATGTTGTTTGTTTCCAGTCTTGTTATTTTGGTCTTTTGTGATTTGTTGTGCTTCATTGTGGCTTTGTTTAAGTCTAGTGTATGGCCATACCACTTTTTTTGTGGTGTCGTATTGTTGTTGGTTTTCTCTTCCTTGCTTATTGGTATTGCCTTTTATGTTTAAAGAGTCTTGGGAATTGGTTTGGGAAAGTGGATTTTGGTGAGAGTTGTTTGGTACCCAACGTATTATGTAAGGTTTGGATGAAGCTCAGTGCATGTATAAGGGTAGATAAAGGCAAGCATATGACAGCTAGTTGGATTGGTTGGGTCCATTGAGGTAAATGGACAGTGATAGGACAATAATGAGAAAGGTAACATAAATGGTAAAGTAAATGGACTTGAGGTGTCAGATGTCTTGGCTATGTTGGGAATTGTTCTTCTCAATGTTTCGCATGTGTTGCACGCATAAAGCAAATTCTCTTAACCTTTACCTTATGCTACTTGGTAATTATGTTGTGATCATTTTCATGCTAATGTTTTATTTATATACATGTATGTATGTATGTATGTATGTATGTTGTTGTCTGATAGGATCATGATTATTTTATGTTGATGTTTATATGTATATTTATATATGTGTGTGTGTGTGCACATCGTCGTCTAAAAGGGTTGTCAGGGATCATTCTTATGGAGGAATGATTGCTTATGCAGGTGAATGGCATGACGAGGTTCCTGGTCTTATGGGGAATCAAGTGGGGAGAGTAGTAATGACAAATATACAAGGTCAGTATCATGTGGATACGAATTGATATTCTTTTATTGTATTATGCATATGTTTAAGCTATGACAGGTAACACTAAGGGATACATTAGTTTAATGAAAGTAGTGAGATCTAAGGAATTTTTGGACAAGCATGGGTAAGACACTAGAATCAAGGTTGCTTGGTAGAGACAATGTGATTTCGAGTGTGTAGTACTACCATTGTGCATATTTTGTATATGTTGTACATGTTGCATCTGTGATGTTGTGGGCATGCGGTGTTGTGTATTTATAATGTGTGTACATGTTGTTTCTTCAATGTTATGTACAAAGGGTGGTATAGATAGTGTTGTGTGCATATGGTGTTGTGTGCATGCTAGATATGCAATGTTGTGTACATAAGGTGCTATGTACATGTTTTATATGCAGTGATATGTACATATGGTGTTTTGTGCATATAGTACGTGTGGTGTTATGTACATATGGTGTTGTGTCCATGATCGTACAAGTGGTGTTGTGAGCATGTGTTGTCATGTACATGTTGTACATATGATGTTGTGTGCATGTGGTGTTGTGTACATCTCATGCATATGGTGTTGTGTACATGTGGTGTCATGTACATGTTGTACATGTGGTCTTGTGTACGTCTGGAAATGTGTACACATTGTATAGGTGGTATGATGTACATGTGGCATTGTGTACATGTTGTGCAGGTGGTGTCATATACTTGTAATATTGTGCACATGTTGTGCAGGTGTTGTTTTGTATAGGTAGTATTGTGTACATGTTATACATATGGTGTTGGTGTACATGTGGTATCATGTGCATGTTGTACATGTTGTGTTATGGGCATGCGGTACTATGTATGTGCATTGTGTAGTTGTGGTATCGTGACGTGTATTTGTTATGTTGTACTCTATGTACATATATCTATTGTGTTGTACATCTGGTGTAGGTGTATGTATTGTGTTGTGGTGTACACTGGATGTAGGCATATGTATTGTGTTGTGTTGTACACTAGGTGTAGATGTATATGTGGTATGTCAGCTATAGGTGCATGTATTGCATGGTGTTCTATGTTGTGTGTGGTTGTATGTGTTTGATGCACACTATGTCTATGTTCACCTGGTTGATGTCATAGGAACTGGGTGTTTGTCTGGTGTGGAAACTGATCTGGTGTGCATACGACACAAGGAAAAAGGTAGAAGCTAAGGATTGATTAAAGGATAAGTATTAGTATTTTATTTCATTTTTATTATGCATGTGATTTATGATTATGGTCTACGATGATTACATGTGATCTATGATGGTTACATGTGATTTATGATTTTGATCTATGATGGTTGTGTTTTGAACTAACCTGATGTGATATGTTTATACATGATGATTTGGTCAAAGATTCTAGTTTGAATTGTTGTGACAAGAAGCGAAGGAAATTGCAAGTGTACCTTATTGACGGGCCACCAATGAGATATGATTTGAATGTAGGTTTTAACCCCATACAGAAATTACCTACATGCGAATTCTAAAACACAGAAAATAAACAGTGCGAGAGAATAACACATATACACAAAGATTTTGCCCTGGATCCCAAAATCGGGACTACCAGCTTAATTTTTCATTATGTTCCTTTCAATGTTACAATACATATTTATACATTTTGAAGCATCCAATACCATGAACCAAAAACCATCGCATCCAAAACCATGGACCGAAAACCATCACGTCCAAAACCATGTGCGAAAAACATGCACAAAACCATAGGTAGGTCCACCGAACCTAATATAGGGTCCAAAACCAAAATTTTTTGGGGCACTGCCCTGGACCCCATAGAGTGGGGTTACCTACACCCCTCAAACCCCCTGTGATTCCCCCTACTATGTAATTGGAACAACGAAGGGGGGGCTCCGCCCCCCTTCTAACCCCTCGGTTAACTATGTGGGCTAGTTGTGGAAAGAATATAACACAACCCAACATTCTCCCATTTGTTTTTTTCTTTCCAAAGGGGGGCACAAGAGAGCTTAGTCATTTATCCAGCCCTGCAACACCCATTGTTTCTCTACACCAAGAGAACTTCTCAGAGTTCAAAGATTTTGTCAAAGCATCTGTAGTATTCATCAAAGTCTCCACCTTTACCAACAACACCTTTTTGTCTTCTATCACATCCCTCACAAAGTGATACTGAACATCAATGTGCTTTGTCTTTGTGCTTTGTCTTTGAGTGATATGCAGGTTTCTTTGCCAAGAAAATTACACTTTGGCTATCACAGTCTATCCTTATAGCTCCCTGTACTAACCCCATACTTGAACATAATCTCTACAGTCAAACTGCTTCCTTGCTTGCATGAGTGGCTACCATGTGTTCTACCTCTGTAGTTGATAGTGCCACTACATATTGTTTCTTATTCATCCAACTGCCTGCACCTCCAAATAGGTTGAACACATACCCAATTGTAGATATTCTCTGATCCAGATCTTGAGCCCAGTCTATATCAACAAAGCCATGGATATCCAAAACTCTGTCCAATCCTGATCTTCCTTGGTAGCACAAACCATAATCACTAGTGCCATGCAAATACCTGAAAACCCACTTCACTGTTGTCCAGTGCTCCTTCCCTAGTTTTTACATAAACCTACTCAATACTCCCACTGCATGTGCAATGTCTGGCCTAGTACATACCATCACATACATCAAGCTACCAACTACACTTGCATATGGAACACGGGACATGTCCTCTTCCTCTTCTTTTGTCTTGGGACACTGTTTAGCAGATAACTTTACACCTACAGGAAAGGAACCTTCATTGGTTTACTATCCTGCATATTAAACCTCTACAATATTGTCTCGACATACTTCCTCTAGTTTAACCAGAGCTTCCTCTTTGTCCGATCTCTTTTAATTTATATTGCCAAAATATAGTTTGCAGCACCAAGATCTTTCATGTCGAATTTGGAGGACAAATGGGTTTATCCTGGATAATTTTTTTGTCATTTCCAACCCACAACATATCATCAACATACAAGACTAGATAAATAACACGGTCACCACTTAATTTAAAATACACACAGTGATCTGCTTCGCTTCTCGTGAAGCCAAGTCCCCATATAAATGTATCAAATTTCGGATACCACATCCTTGGTAACTGTTTTAACCCATACAGAGACTTCTTTAACTTGCATACTAGTTCTTACTTACCCTTCACTACAAAGCCTTCAGGTTGCTTCATGTAGACCTCCTCTTCCAGATCCCCATGAAGAAATGTTGTCTTCACATCCATCTGTTCTATCTCCAAATCAAAAGTAGCAGCAACAGATATAAGTAATCTAATAGAAGTTACCTTGGCGACAAGAGAAAAAATATCACCAAATTCAATTCTCGACATCTGGGAATAACCTTTTTGTACCAACCCATCTTTGTATTTCTCCACCTTTTCTTTTGCATTTGTCTTGTTCTTGAACACCCATTTGCTACCAATGGGTTTCCTTCCAGCCGGCAACTCCACCAGATCCCAAGCCTCATTTTTGTGCAAAGATGCCATTTCATCAACCATGGCCTCTTTCCAGAATTTTCCATCCTATGAATCTACTACTTTCTTCATAGTTCTGGGATCATCATCAATAATAGATAAAGCAAAGTTTGAACAGAAAGCAAATGAACTATACCTTTCTGGCTGCCTTCTTTCTCGAACTGATCTTCTCACACTTGGAGTTTGTGGCTCTTCATCTTTTGATTCATCCTCTGTTGTAGAGTTTGATTCTTCCTCCTTTAGCTCAAACTCTATCTTCTCAGGTTCCTTTGTGTTGGCTTATTGGGCCCTGACCCAAGTTCGGAGAGTTTTTAGCCAAAAAAATCCCATACTACCGGCCATTTCAGCAACAATCAGCAGAGCGCCAACTGAAGTCTCACCCGAAGCAGTAGGGGAGGGTGCTAGAACCATTCTTTCACACCCTAGGGATGTCTTGATGAGGACTGGAGACTTCACAACTTGATTTACATGCTTCTGCTATTCCACATAGTAGTCTAGCCTTCGTGAAGATCTATGAAGGGGAGTATCTTAGATCCTTAGTCTTATTATTATAGATCTGATTTATTGTTTAAGGTCTTTAAGCAAACATTTAACATTTAAACCCAGTTCGCGCAGTCATAAGTCTTATTTATACTTCATAAATCATAACATAAGCATAAACATTCAGATCTGTGATCAGATACACAATAATTCAGAAACACTTATCTTTATTAATCTTCTATTCAATACAATCCACTTTCCACCCTACGCACATAGCTGCAGGGGTCCGCGCACACAGTTGTGGACTCCAGCAAGACTCTGCGCACACAGCTGCAAAGCCTACTCTAACCTCTACCCATGACTTGGACTTACAGACTCAGAGCACTCTCGCTTTCACAAACCCATACACTTTAGATATCCATTACCATTATCATCCAAAAATTGCCTCCTAAACCTAGATCCTTGCTCTATTTATACATTCTCATGGTCCGCAGACCATGGGCAAGCCGACACATTCTAGATTAACCTATAACATTGTAGGGCAGACTACCCTTGGACTTAACCCATTACAACTCGCACTCCACACAATTTGCGGAACCTTTACCATACTTTTACCCAAAATTATGGGCTTGAGCCCCAAAACCATTACGTGGGGGGTATGCTACCCAACAGGCCCCCAACACAATAATAATGACTCATCCCACGTCGCTTGTCGGTGCGGCTAGACGCACTGCCAAGGCTTCGCGTTCACTATCCCTGTGAGTGACATACTGCACCTCGTTGTTCCATCCTTGCTTCTTGCATGCTTCTTCAAGCTCCTAGTCCAATGCCCCTATTGGTTCGCTGAACTGATGATGCTCATTCTGCTATGCTCAGTTAACACAAAGCGGATCCTCCTAGGATTTTATCTCTAGCTGAGGCACTAGAGCCATAAAATCTTCATGTAGAAACAGCAAGTTTGCACTTCCTGGGCCTTTATACTCAATATTTTCTGCAACTTGTGTTGCAATTTTGAAAGAAAGATGTTGTTGTCTGCGAGATCCCAATCTTCAAAGCTTGTCAGAAATGAACTTGTAAGCAGAATTATGTCATTTGTCTTAGAATCCATCGTCTTTCCCGTAGCTTTCATAGATTTCATACCAACTCACGGTTTATGGAGCAGCATCTGGACTGGTCCTACTACTTGTCTGAAAATTTCCGGTACATCTCCCACTGTTGGTGTTGAGCGCAGCATGGCGCCCCTAGCTTTCTACATTGCACTGTTCAAAAAGTCTTGCATCTCTTTTGGAAACACATGGCTCAGTCTTCCACCATCAAGGTTCATGGGTTTCATATCTAACCTCCAGATACTACAATTTGCACGGTAGGTGCCCCACTGTGATTTATAGGCTTGTCAAAATTCAAATTCAGTTGTTCCCTCCTTTTCTTGCCCATTAATGATAGATTGACCGTAGATTACTCGTACTCCGTAACTTAATGGCCCGTCACCCACTCCCTTTCTCCATAACTCGGACATCTTATCATGAACGATGACAGAAATGGTCACTTCCTTACTTGTCCATGCAGCAGCGCATCCGCTTCTGCACAACCCCGATCCTTGTGACATATCGATTCTATGCGCACCCCTATTGTCACGCAGCTCCCTCACAGACTTCTTTATCATCCCACACTCTCTTTCAACTGTTTAGAGCGGTGAGACTATACTTTGGTCAGTTAGCTAGGTAGTTGGCCCGCTCGTTAGAGCTTCAAGCACCTACCATTTACTCTTCCAGGGAAGGGGTCTCCATTAAGCTTGCTAAGCTGGACTACACCTCCATCTGTGACTTCTTTGATGACATATGGTCCTAACCAATGCATCCGGAGCTTTCCAAGGAATTTCGCGAACTTGTTGTCATATAGTAATACTAAATCATTTTCTTTGAATATGTGCAACTTGATATGGCGATCGTGCCAAGCCTTTTTGCACTGCTTTTGTACTTGTTGATGGAATCCCACCAGAAACCGTTCCTCCTCTAGTTCTTCCTGTTGCGCGAGCCTTTCTTCCAACGCTCCATATTCTACCATGACTATTATTGTTGCGATTGACAAACTAGGTACAATGTATTCCATTAGCATGATAGCTTTCGTGCCGTAGACTAACTCGAAAGGTGTCTGACCCGTCAATTTCTTGCAAGTGGTTCGGTATGCCCATAGCACAACAGGTGCGCACAAATCCCAATCGTTGTGCTTCGCATCACAAATCTTGGTCAACACAGTCTCTAAAATCTTATTGAAAGCTTCCACTCTCCCATTCACTTGTGGATGATACGGCATACTTTGTTGATGATATACCTGGAATTCCTCAATAAGTGTGCTAATAGTTTCATTTAGGAAGTGCATTCCACAGTCGCTCATTAGAATTTTCGAGCATCCAAACGTGTCAACACATTCTCAAACAAGAATTTTGTAGTTGTAGCAGTCGTATAGTCCTTAACCGGCTGTACTTCCGCCCATCGAGTCAAGTATTCTGTCACGGTGACGATATAGCGCGCACCTATCTTTCCCTGAGGCGTGATGGGCCCCACAAAGTCGATCGCCATTTCTCGAATGGTTGCAGCATCACCTATGGATTAAGTGGCATCTCGTCCCTACGCGATGGTTTCCTAGTCTGTTGACACACGTCACAGGCCCGATAGTATGCTTTTGAATCTTGATGTAGAATTGGCCACCATAGTCTGGCGCAAAGAATCTTCTGCATTGTCACCCATCCCACATAATTTCCTCCTACAACCCCTCCATGTGCTTCTACAAGGATCTGTCCCCGTTCAAATTCATGTATGTATCTTCGTAATATTTCGTCATTTCCCATTTTGTAGAGGTGTCCTGCAATAACATTGAAATCTGCTACACGTATCACCAGTTATTTCTTCTGTTGAACTAAATACACCTGTGGCATGCTCCCTGTGGTTAAGAAGTGGATTTATCTTCAAATTGACCATCCCCAATGCGTACTGCATAGAGCTAGGAATTAGGTAGTCCTTCCTATAAATTTGTGGGCTCCTCACCATTCTCAATTTGGGATAGGTGATCTGGGCCTACGTTTAGGCATCCTGGCTTTACGACGACCTCGAAATCAAATTCTTGGAATAGTAATAGCCATCTACAGATGCACCCCCCCAAAATAGGCTTGTTCACCAGGTATTTAATGTGGAGTGATCGCTATACATTTTAAAATGCCCACCAAGTAGATAGTGGTGGTATTTTTGGAGCGCATATACCATCTCCAATCCCTCGCACTCAGTGGTGGAGTAGTTCTTTTCTGCTTTAGACAATTGCTAACTTGCGAAAGCGATCAGGTGATCGATGCCTTCTGCTCCTTCTTGAATGAGTATAGCACCCAGCACGATACACGACATATTCACATGTACATGAAATTTAATGTCCCATTTCGAGAAAACCAAAATGGGGGCGGAGGCCATTTTTTCCTTTAGATTCTCCAAACTCTTCTTAAAATCTTCATTCCAACAATATGTAGTGTCCTTCTTTAACAATTGTTCCATTGGTGTCATGATTTGTGCGTAGCCCTTAATAAACTTCCAGTAGTACCCAGTGCATCCCAACGTGGTACGGAGTTGTTTGACACTACGCGGTGCTTGCAAATTGAGTATGACAACAATTTTCGCAGTGTCCACCATCAATCCCTGTCTATAGACCACATGGCCTAGAAAATTTCCGAAAGGAATGATAAAGGTACACTTCTTAAGATTTAGCACAATATGGTGTCGTCGACACATATCCAGCATCAATTATAATCTTGCCATGTGTTTCTTGGCTAGCTCGAATACAGTGGAATCATCAAAATAAACCTCCAAGAACTGATGAATGAATTCCTTGAACACAGCCACTACTATGCGTGAAAATATCGTTGGTGCATTCTTCAATCTGAAGGGCATCATAGTGTACTGAAAGCATCCCCATTCGGTCACGAAGCTGGTCTTGCTCCTATCTTCCAGCGGGATCTTGATCTGGTGATATCCTAAGAACCCATCCATGAATGAGTACGCTTCCTTTCCACCAACGTTCTCTAGGACTTCATCTATGAACGGGGTTGGGAATGGGTCATGAACGCGGCCATCATTTAATTTTTGAAGATCCACACAGATTTGAATTTCTCCCTTCTATTTCTTCTCTTGTACTATCATAGGACTCACCTAGTCAGATTCTTCAATAGGTTCAATAATTCCTGCTGCAAGCATCTTGTCCAATTATTCACGGACATTTTCCTTATACTTTGGATTTAAATGGTAGAAACACTACTTAGTCGGCTTCGCGTTCGGCTTCAGAGTTATCTTCATCACCCCCAGGTCACCGAGAAACCCCTTCAACTCTGTCAGTTTTGTTAGGAATAAGTCTTGATATTCGCATAGTAACTCGATGACTTTATCCACCATGGCATCATCCCAATAATCCCCCAAAGTCACATACTTCGATTCTTCATTTGTGCCAATGTTCACTTGTTTCGTTTTTAGTGGCGCTATGATGTCAAGATCCTCAATTGTTGGTCCTTGAACTTCGCGGCTCCATTATGTTTCCGGGATGTTAATGTTTCAGGGATCATCATCATCATCCTCTGCTTGCAGGTTGTAACATTCTAGGGCATGGCTTAACTCATGTGTCCATTCCAGTTGAACGATTTCCTCTGGTTCTTGTGGTAATTTGAAGATAGCGGCTTGTACAAATTGCAGCGCATCGTCAATGGTATCCATCCATTGGTCCTCAAATAAGAACGTTAATAAAAACCCTTCACGCAAGATATCCCATTCGTCGTACCATATCGGAGCTCTATCTCATTATACCAGTTTCTGGGGATGACATCCAGGGTATGATAAAACAAATGTACCCATTTAGGCTAGGCCTCCTCTCCATAGGCTTTTGTCAATTTTGTGAAGTGCCTATGCGAGTCATCGCATCCATCGTATTTCTCGGTTATTCATAGCTCCGGCTTTCCAAATCTTAGCTGCATCATCCTTTTGCAGCCCTTACAACTTCCAAAATTCCCTTCATGTGTTCCCCACCACCATGCGAGAGTTGCAAGCAGCACCAATTTTAATACATCGAACCTTTGGTTTTCTGGTACTGCACTCTCATACTGATGCAAAAATCCGTCCACCGTTGTTAGTCCATCAAATGTTGGTAGATCCTGTGCCTGGGAAATTATGCAACGCAGGGATTTGATCATCATATTACAATTTAGCATCGTCATGTCCCTCAACTAATTGTGCCATCACTCATCATCTTCGTTGGCCTCCGACAGGCAGGATTTTGTGGGCCTCCACGGGGTCCTTTCATCTACAGTAGGGTGTAACTAATCCTAGTTACGTGCAATTAGTTTGTAGATACAATCTAGCTCTTCATTGCTTCCATCGTCGCACACGGGCTCTGTGTAACGTTGTCCTTCGTCAAGGTCCAACAGCACAATCACACGTAGGGACTTTGTCTAAAAAATCATCTTTCGCTTCTTTAGATTAATAACTCCATTCATATCCATTGCCCAGTCTATTCTGAGTAATGCAGGGTAAGGGTTACTATGATCCACAATTTCTATTACCTCGAATTTTTTTTGTGTGCCTGTGCCATCAATATCCACTATTACTCATGTTAATCTTCCCATGGGCAAGATATTTTGTTGGTTTTCCATTTGTAATTGGATGGGAGACCACTGTAGCGTGAGCCTGTCCATGCGCTCCCAATTCTGCTTCAGTAATATGTTCGTGTCTGACCCTAAGTCTAAGATTACTTGGTCCATCTCATATTCACCTATTTTCACTGTCAACCTCATTTCCCGTCCAGTGCGTAGGGCATGCTTCCCCATTTTTCGGACTACCCGCAGCTCCCTAGATCCTGCGCATCTAGTGATCAATTCTTGTAGCCCTTTGACTACCTTATTATCATACAGCAGTTTCATACATGTCTCTAAAAAAGTAGTTAGCATCAAGGGGTCCAGATCCATCTCTGGTTGTTCCCTACTACCTGAAGTAGAGACCTCCACGAAGCACTTCTTAGCTTCCATAAATTTTTCTTTTGTGTGGTTTAATTCAAATTCAGGTTCCTTTGTAGGAGCCTTACGTACCCAGGTGTCTTATTCGGGCTTCTTCCCCTTATCTTCCCCAGTGGTGGTGTCGCTTCTGAGCATCATGTTCATTTTGGGGTCCCCTTCACGTGGTTCAGATCTCATCATCTCGACGTTATGCGTTGGGGTGGGCTGCAATACCCCCTTTTCGCACATTTGTGTGATCAACGTCAGACAATTTATCATTTCATGATCAAATTCTTCACAGTATGGGAAACCTATTCTGGTCAGATACATACAGTCACGCGCATAGTGCCTGGGTCCTCCACAATTGTAGCAGATTAACTATCTGCACCCTTGTTCTGGTCCCATCCCTCCTCGTCCTCAACCGGGCCCTTGGAAGCCACCCCGTGCTATTGCTGTAGATGGATCGGGCCCACGCGTTTTCATCTGCACTCGATAGGCTAGAGTTCTATCCATCATTATTTCATAACTTCAACACATTCTCTCATCATGATCCACTGATCTATAGAAGTTACAGTACAGCTGTTGCGGAGTCTGGGTATATTTTTGCAATGGGTGACAGTTGTCTGTCACATGCTTTCCTCCTACCTGACAAATCATGCACCAGAGAGCAGCGAACACACATGGACCAACCAATGCCTCTAGTCTCAATGGAATTGAATAGCTCCCAAATACAGGATAGTGATCCTTATCATGACCCTGACCCTTACATTTTATACACCACACTTCTTCGTGCACTTCTAGCCATGGCACCCTATCCTTCTTTAAACTCTGCATCTCTAAACATAGGTTTTGTAGTTGCGCGTGGATTTTTTGGACTCCCAACCCAGGATCTTGAATTGGCGTTTCATGCAACCTCATCGCTATCTCTAACGCTTCAGCCTAGGTCGAGATCTTCTGTTGTGACACTGTTGCCCTCAGGTGTGGTGTTAACAACGCCACAAACCATGTGTGATGTTGTGCGTCCATCAGCGTCATATTAGCCTCACAGATCGTACCTTTCAACCTTTGATTTAGATCCCAGGGCATTTCACCTGGAAGCATCACGATTTCCTTGACTCCTATAATTGACTGCGTCTCTGATTTCAGTCAACTAAACTCTCTGTTCAATGCATTTTGGATTTATGTTATTCCAGCATTTGGGTGATCATTTGAGTGTTTGATATACCAAGTCAGTGCACGATCCTGCAGCACACTTACCAATGTGGCATTTTTAATGTTATCATACATAACCCTGTGTGCTTCCTATACTGCTTTCACTACGAACCAAAACTGATCAGGATTTTCATTTCTGACTCCTTTGAATACAGGCAACTTGACCTCGTTTTCCATGCTAAACCGCACTCCATGGAGAGACCTACATGCACTCTTCCTCACTCGTTCACGGTGGTGAAGATTAGCCCTTCGATCCTTTCAAAGCTCCTTTTGCTCACGATCTTTCAAGAAAGCATCTTTTGGCTTCGTCATAGCTAACAGTTGCATTTATCATAATTTCAGTGATAAACCGTCCGATCCCACCAATATTCAATTTATTTCTTTTTAGGGTTCCATTGTTCCGACATTAGACATCCCTTAGGCAGATCCCAATCCCAACAATAGAACCATTTGTTGGCTTCTTGGGCCCTGACCCAGGTTCGGAGAGTTTTTAGGCAAATGAATCCCATACTACTGGCCCTTTCGGCAACAATCCGCGGAGCATGGACTGAAGTCTCACCCAAGGCAGTAGGGGAGGGCGCTGGAACTAGGTTTTTGCACCCTAGGGATGTCTTGATGGGGACTGGAGACTTCGTAGCCCAATCTATCTACTTTTTCTATTCTGCACAACAATTTGGCCTTCGCGAAGATCTGCGAAGGGGAGTATCTTAGATCCTTAGTCTTATTAATATAGATCTGAGTTATTATTTAAGGTCTTTAAGAAAACATTTAACATTTAAACCTAGTGCACGCAGTCATAAGTCTTAATTATACTTCATAAAATCATAACATAAGCATAAACATTCAAATATGCAATCAGATACACAATAATTCAAAAACACTTATCTTTATTAATCTTCTGTTTAGTACAATCCACTTTCCACCCTGGGCACACAGCTGCAGGGGTCTACACACACAGCTAGACTCTACAAGGCATCTACGGACACTGCTGCAAAGCCTACCCTAACCTCTACCCATGACTCGGACTTACAGACTCAGAGCACTCTCACTTTCACAAACCCATACACTTTAGATCTCCATTACCATTATCATCCAAAAACTACCTTCTAAACCTAGTTCCTTGCTCTATTTATACATTCACATGGTCTGCGGACCATGGGAAAGCCGACACATTCTAGATTAACCTATAACATTTTAGGGTGGACTACCCTTGGACTTAACCCATTACAATTCGCGCTTCGTGCACTTCACAGAACCTTTACCTTACTTTTACCCAAAATTATGGGCTTGAGCCCCAAAACCATTACGCAAGGGGGTCCGCTACCCAACACTTTGGTTGGACTTCATGTTTAATAACATCTTTGACCTCTCTGAACACCACATCTCGGCTGTACACAACCTTCCTTGTTACTAGGTTCCAAAGCTTATAACCCTTTAAACCATCCTTATACCCAATAAATATGCACTTTTCATATTTACTATCCAACTTGGTTCGTTTCTCCTTTGGAACATGTACATATGCATCACATCCAAATACCCTCAAATGTGAAAGAGGGGGTTTCTTACCAGTCCATACCTCTTGTGGAGTCTTATTCTCCAACGGTGATGAAGGTGATCTGTTGACCAGGTAACACCATGTCTCCACCGCCTCTACCCAGAATTCCTATCCTAACCTGGCACCACTGAGCATGCTTCTTTCCCTTTCCATCAACGTCTTGTTCATTATTTCTGCAACTCCATTTTTCTGAGGTGTATATGGAGTAGTCTTATGTCGTTATATTCCACACTTCTTACAGATTCTTCAAATTCCTTACTACAGAACTCTCCACTGTCATCTGTCCTCAACACCTTTATCTACTTCTCTATCTGGTTTTCCACCAGATCCTTAAATTCTTTAAACCTATCAAAGACTTCAAATTTCTTCTTAAGGAAATATATCCATGTATTCATTGAGAAGTCATCTATAAATTATACATAGTACACAAACTTACCCAGTGATGGAACCTTCACAGGTCCAAACACATCATTGTGCACAAGCTCTAATATGTGTTTCTCCTTCTTACCGCTAGAGGGGAAACTCACCCGATTCTGCTTCCCATATACACAATTTTCATAGAAATCAAAATCTAGAGAGCTATTACTCATACCTTTACCATCAAGTATTCGAAGGCCCTTCTCTCCAATATGTCCAAGCCTTTGATGCCATAGCATGGTCTTCTCTCTAGATACCACTAGATTTTCTGCTCCACTTTCAGGAACCACATAAATGTTGCACCCATCAACAATAGTGCTACCTTGCAGCTTGTACAGAGTTCCAACCTGAATTCCCCGCATCAATACCAGTGCTCCCCAAACCATCTTGCAGGTGTCCTTCTCAAACACTATTTTTACACCTGCATCATCCATCTTGCTTACAAAAATCAGATTTCTGGCTAATGCAAGAATATGCATAACACCCGGAAGTTTTCTAACCCTTCCACCTTGCAACTTCAACTTTACTTTTCCGCGACCAACAATTTTAGCCTTCCTGTCATCCCCCAAGAAGACATCACTACCATCATATTTCTCATACTCGCAAAACCACTCTCTATGGGGAGTGACGTGAAAGGATGCACCTGAGACAATCAACCATGCCTCATGATCTACATGTGTACTTGAAGAAGCCAAGTACACATCCCCACCTTCATCTGAGGTGGCTTTCGCCTTTGTAGAAGGAGCATCATCAGATCCCTCACCTTGATCAAGAGCTTTAGATTTAAAATCCCTTTTGTAGTGCCCTTCCTTTCCGCATTTCCAGCACACAACCTTTACAGGTTTTCCTGGAGATTTAGATCTTCCTCTAGATTTAGATCTTCCACTCGATGACTTATATTTGTTTTTGTTCTAGGATCGTCCTCGTACAGACAAGACATCACGATTCTAACTCTCCATATTTTTTCGTCTCATCTCCTCCGTTAGCAAGGATGAGACTATTTCATCAAACTACAAGGCAATTGCATTGCTACCTATTGCAATAACCATACTATCCCACGAATCTGGTAGAGAACACAACAAACTGATGCACTTATCTTCATCTAAAATTATAATATCAATAGATAATAACTAACTTACCACACTATTAAATGCATTCATATGCTCTATCATGAAGTCTCCATCTTTCATCCTTAGGTTATACAGCTTTTTCCATAGGAACAGTTTATTCACCAGAGACTTAGACTGGTACAAAGTCCCTAACTTGTCTCACAAAGCCTTTGCCGTAGCTTCCCCTGATACATTCAACAATACTGAATCTGAGACACACAATCGTATTGTGCTCTTCACCTTTCGATCCAACTTCTTCCATTCTTCATTGGACACTCCAGTTGGTTTAGTACCTAGATCTACCACAATCCACTAATTTGTATCCACCAACAGATCCTCCATCTTGAGTTTCCACAACTCAAAACTCTGACCATGAAATTTCTCGATCTCTATCTTTCCACTGCTCACCATCTTCTTTCACCACTAGAATCGATCTCGCAGATCTCCCACTGAACAGGGTATACCACGGCCCTGAGCGACACCCCTCAGCAACAAAGGCATTCCCTTGAAGCCAAAATAGCTCTGATACCAAATGTAGGTTTTAACCCTGTACAGAAATTACCTGCAAACGAATTCTAAAACACATAAAATAAGCAATGTGAGAGCATAACACATAAAACACATATACACAAAGATTTTCCCCTGGATCCCAAAACCAAGACTACCAGCTTGATTTTTCATTATGTTCCTTTCAATGTTACAATACATA
>APFE030191758.1:30941-44901 GCA_000404065.3 Pinus taeda
AAAACCATCGCGTCCAAAACCATGGACCGAAAACCATCGCGTCCAAAACCATGTGCAAAAAACATGCACAAAACCATAGGTAGGTCTACCCAACCTAATATAGGGTCCAAAACCAAAATTTTCCTGGGCGCTGCCCCAGACCCCATATAGTGGGCTTACCTGCACCCCTCAAACCCCCTGTGATTCCCCACGCTATGCAATCAGCACAACGAAGGGGGGGCTCCACCCGCCTTGTAACCCCCCGGTTAACTGCGTGGGCTAGTCGTGGAAAGCATATAACACAACCCAACTTGAAGTTATTTCAATTTATTTTGAATCTAATTGAAATTATGTGCTTGGTACCAGAAAACATGAAATGCCTGGTTGGGTGGTCAAAACTAACGACAAGCATTAGCAATAACAGCAAAAATAATTAGAACAGGTAGCAGTATGTTGGTAAAGCATTCTGGAGCAGGGCCATTGTGGGACACTAGTACCCAATAGTGTTCATTGGTTTCCATGAGCATGCTATGACCGGCATGATGGTTTTGAAGTAGGTATATGCCTTGGTTATTGACCTTCCAATGCGAGGAAGCCTTGCCAAGGGATGGATTTCCCGGGATAGGGGATGTCTGGGAACTTGGAAGGTGAGTGACTGCAAGGAACGGGTGATCGGATTGCCTGAGGGATTGTGCAGAAGAGAAGGGAAGGTTGGGGATATATATTTTTTGGTCATTAGCATTGACAGATGGAATTAGATGCACATTGGGAGTGCGCCTTGGAACAATGAGCCGGTAATTGTTCACTGAGAGGACAAGTGGTGCTAGATTCTAGCGCTAGACATTAGATGCATATTTGACCTTGCAGTGGATTGTGGAATTCCTAAGAGGGAGGTGAACCCAGGTATTACTTTGAGGGTGGAGGTGTGAACCTCTGGATTCCCTTGTTACAAATGTAGGCATTGTACCCTTTTATTTCTTGGTTGAGAAAATGTGCATATGTGTATATGTGTGTATTATTGTAAATATTGTATCAAGCTAGATTTATAAAGCTCCATAGACAGTATGTTTATTTGTTTTGTGATGTACATGTGTATGTGTGTATATGTGGTTATTATTGTAAATATCGTAATGAGTTGTGTTATAAAGCTCTAGTAAACGGTATGTTTGTCATGATTTAGTAGATGGTCATTGTAAATACTACAACAAGCTATGTTATAAAGCTCCATGGGTAGTATGTTTTGTTTTCAGTGGTCTTGTTGGTTCTGGGTGTCATTGAACACCAAGGATGGTGTTCCCCTAAGGGGGAGGGTTCTGTAACAACCCTGGTTAAAAATCCATGTAAAAAAATATAAGACCACAGTTGATGGGACACTTATTCCAAGCTGAATGGTGGGAAAATATATCCTAGTGGGTGGTAATTTTGGTTCTTATGGCTAAAGGAAATTGGCAAAGGCAATGAAAAAGGCTTTGGAAACGCATGAGGTATTAATTGGAATTTTCTTAATGAAAATAAAGGAAATTGGGAGAAAATGAAGGTGAATTGTCATAAGTTGCATGTGAGGAGGAAATTGAAGGAAAATAATGAAATTGAAGAAAATATAGGCCCCAATGATAAAAAGGCTTTAAGGATCAGTTAGCGGGATTTTGCTCAAGTTTTCCATTGGATCAAGGAAGGAAAAGAAGGCAAGAAGAAGGAATGAACAAGCAAGGAAGACTAGGATCAAGTAGTTACAACAGGATTCTTTGCAGGTATCAATTTGCATGAGTGATTTACTTGCTAGATTTGGCATGCATGGTATTGTATGTGGTTCTTTGTTTTTATGGCATGGTTTTTACCAGGTGTGATAGTGTTTTCAACCTAGCCTTGTCATTTCTCAATAGCCATGGAGTGATCAGGTTCTCATGTTTTGGTTGAGATGGATTGTCGGATGGATTCGAAGCTGAGTGAGGTGGATCACTGAATGATAGAACACATGGCTTAGTGATCCCTGAATGAGACTATGGGTTGCAGTAAATCCAGTTTTTTCGTTTCCTCAATGGACCTAGGAATCCTCGACCCGTGAATGGCAAGATATACGGTAAATCCTAGAGGTGTTTGCCCTTGGTTAGGCCTATGAATCCTTCCTGGTGAATGTCAGGATATACGATAATTCCTAGAGGGTGGTGTCTTGATTTAGGACCTAGTGATCCGTGGATTGGACTATGGATTGTGGTAAAGCCTAAGAGACTAGGAGACAAGAAAAATCATCATGGTGTAGGTGGATAAATCTGGTGGCATCCATGCTTGTTTTGGTCTAGTGATCTGGTGGAGATCATGGTAAACCATGTTATTACATGTTTATTATTTTTGCCTAGTGATCTGGTGTGGATTGCGATAAAGCTTGGCTTCTATTGGTGAGGGTGAGGTGGTTTAGCCTTCCTGTGCCCTGGTTGGTTCTTTTGGTTTGAGTCCCACATTCATGCTTGGAATATGGCAAGGGGTTAATGGATAAAGAGACATTTGGCTCAGTCATTCTATAGTCGGGTGGAATGTGGTAGTCCCATCCCGAGTTGGAGTTTGCACTCATTAATAAGAGGTTCTTTCCTTAATATATTATGTATAAATGAATTGGTTTATATCTAGATTCTATAGATGATGGATCCTTGGTATTTCTATTGTTATTATGTTGGTTATAAGTATGTATTATGATAGTGATGATGTATGGATCTCCTCACGTTTTTATTTATAAATGAATGAACAATGTATGTATGACCTAATAGATGATAATGCAGCTAATGATATAAGGGAACAATGCTTCTTAGCGATTCTCAGATAAGTATGAGACCTCTATGCTTATATCTATTGTCTACAACTATAGATTACATATTTGTTATATGTTTAATGAAATACCTGTCATGGTTAGCATGGGTCTAGTCAAGCCCTTATTTAACTAATTGCATTTGTATCATCATTTCCTTGTTATATTTATGTTCTGAAGGTTTCATTGAGTTCTGGGCAGTGACCTGGGCTCTGGCATTGAAAACGCGGCTCAAATACTACGGACGTTGGCACAACACTGAGTAGAAAAGTCCATGGACGTTGGCATACCATGTTGTGGGAGTGTCCAAAGCCTTATAGACACATGCATTCCCATATCATGTGAGCACTTGGGGGTTAATTGGTTTAAAAACGCAGGAGACCTAGGGACTAGTTACTTGAGTGGTTGGGTTGGGTCCCAGGAGTCCTGTTACTGGTGTGGAAGGTTTGTATAGTGTGTTTCCATCTATTTCATTTCCTTAAGGTCATCTAGGAGTTTTAATCCCATCATAGTAGCTTATCGTCACATGTTTACCCTAGTTGGTCTGTTAGATGGGTATATGTGGGAGGAGGGTGTTACACCTAGGTCTCACCAAGTTGGGTCACTTACGACATCATTTTCCCGATGAATTAGAGCTCCAAAAAATTCTATCTCCTGGCCTCTTCTGAGATGGTGTCTCCTCAAGGCATCCTCCAATTTTGAAGCCATTCTGATGAGGGAGTTGTGAGAAAATCCAAGCCCTGGCTCCGAGATCAAACTTTGTCCTCACATCCCCAAGGCTAGTGCCTCACGAGATCAATTCAACACCTTTAAGTGAATATTCTTTCCTTGATCCTTCCCCACCTTTTCTAGGTTAAGAACACCATTGGTTGCCAAATTATTTCCTCCTAATCTAGCTTGGGTCCTGATCCGAATTGGATCCATGAAAAATTATCAAAGTGCCATGACTATATCAAATCAGCACAGACTTCAAAATTCATGAACAAAGAGTGATCAGGAAGACCTCTGTATAGTGGCAGTTTGCAGCCAGCAAAAAATGACGAGGACCTCAGTCAAAGCACACTGACCGAGGCCCATGGAGACCGCGCAGGAGGCAAAACTGTCAGTTAGGAAGCCTAGATCGAGAAATAGAGGCCATTTCTGAAGTGCGTAATCACGCATTGCTTGGAAAAACCCCTCGAAAAGGAAAATCCCCAAAGTGCTCGGTCATATGGGAAGCCGGGAAATCGTAGGGAAAGTGCTAAGGTGAAAGGCAAGTCCCGCGCTTCAAAACCGGCGGTATATCGGAGGCACAATGGGGCGGTAAGAAGATTTGGTAGAAAACGAGCAATTCCATTCAGTGCATGACGCGTGTTCAGCGAATGAGAGAGAAAACTACCTCTCATCGTGCGCTAATGGTCAAGTAAGTCAACCGCGCGAAATGATCGAACACCATAGGATCTGGGGGCTCCATATTTGACAGCAGAGATTGTGCCCGATGGAGAAACCAGATTTGACAGGGGAATTAAGCCGCGGCATATAAAAGTTTCAAGTCTGAGTTGACCATTGAGTTGGCGGATGAATCATTTCATAGTATAACTAAAATATTGAACCGTCGAGGAAGAGCTGGCGTAGTTCGTGAGAGGACAAGTGGCCACCTCCTTGTGAGACGTTGGCGATGACGCAGAGGTAGGGAACCTCAAGTGAACAACAACAGGTGATCATAAGGGGCGGAAGAGGAAGTGAACAGTTGAGGACAAATTGGCTTTAAGCCATGAATAGACAGAGAATATAATAGACAGAAGACGAAGACAGAGAGAGCGAGAGCGAAGAAAAGACAATGAAGCAAGAAGCAGAAAACAGAGAGTCGAGCTGACCTAAGGCAACATCGTGCAGACAGAACTAGGCTTGAGAGGTTCAAGCCATCCCAGTGAGGATATATGTCAGGAATTTAGCACCATTAGTCTCATCCCATTAAAGACCAGAGAGGTCGAGACTTGGTAAGGAAAGCGTCTGTACACTCTAGTGGCTTGGGAAATCCAAGAACCACCCTACTAAGCATCCTCTGTTTCAGGAGACTCAAGTTGAGCTCCTCATTGTAAATATCTACTTTAAAGATGCAATACTGAAAGTTGGACCAGGTATGTAGTCTTGGAGAATAGGGTGAACTCCTTATTAAATATGTTGTGTTCTTGCATTTGCTTACTTTGTTTCTCTTACTATTTTCCATTCTTCTAGTGTCTGTGTATTTCGCAATTTGATCGATCCGTTGCCTGAAATAACATAGACACACACCAGCACATGAGTCTGTAATACCTTCATTTATTAATTAATTAACTGAGATCACTCAAGAGTGAATTTCAGATCAAGTGGTATCAGAGCTTTAGGTTGTAAAGGTTAGACAAGCTTGTTTTGGTTTAGCTGTTGAATGCTAACTAGATCAAAGCTCAAATTAGGAGAAGGAGAGTTTGTTGAAACTAATCCTGAAATTAGGAGAGTCTATCCTCAAAAGACAATGTCAGAGGAAGGTTCTATGGGGCCAGACCCTCAATTCATAGATATTTCCTTATCCATAAAGTCCATGGTAGAATAAATGTATAGGGTCTTTAGAAAACATAAGGATGAGGATTCATCGGGCTCTAAACAAGACAAAGGAGAAGATGAGTCACATTCCCATGACCACTCAAAAGCAAAAGGGAAAGAGGAAAGCTTTCTCACACCTCCTAATAGCCCTAAAAATAAATCATCTTTGATCAAACTAGATGTTAAATTTGATCTACCTATATATGATGGAGAGTTGAATGTAGAAAAACTAGACAATTGGATTAGACAAATTGATGTTTATTGCATAGTGCAGAATATCAATTCAGACAAGAGCAAGATTCAGCTGGCAAGCCTATGCCTTGGAGGCACTACCTTGGTTTGGTGGGAAGGCAAGACCCAAGCTGACATGAAAAGACATGGTAAGACTATCTCTGTCTGGAGTGAATTTGTTTTTGCAATCAAAAAATAGTTCTACCCATTGGCCTACATGAGCAAGCCATGATGAGTTGGCAAACTCTTCGACAGTTGAAAGGGAAAAGTGTGCAAGGGTACACTCAAGAATTTAGAAAGAGAGCATTGATTCTAGGAATCCTATTAGACTCACCTGAGACTCTGTTGAGTTACGTTGGTGGTCACCACAACTACATGAGGCACACTATCCTCATGTTTAATCCCACTAGTATAGATGAGGTATATGTACAAGCTACTCATCTAGAGGCTAGAGGAAATAATGGAAGTCCAGACATTGGGTGATCATCCCAACCCACTGCAAGCAAGAATAAGGAGAAAAGAAAGCAAAAATGGAAAGCAAGGAAGGCTAACACTGCACAAAAAAGCAAGGCTTCATGCACTCATTGTAAAAAGGATGGGCATGATGATGAGCACTATTGGATTTTGCATCGAGAGCTGAGACCTAAGAATTTCGAAGGCAAGAAGAAGAAGATTGTTGTAGCTATTCAAAAAGTTTTGTGGTCAGACTCAGGAGATGAAACAACCATTGTAGCCACATGTATAAGAGGTAAGAATTCTGAAGCATCTACTAGTAATTCTCCACAATCTACTATTGATGAAGAAAATGAGAGAAAAAGGCATGAGCTTTTCCATATTTGAGTTATTTCCAAACATCAAAAGATCGATACTTTGTTTAATAGTGGCTCACAATTAAATTTGATTTCTAAAGCAATTGTAAAAGAAGTTGGGATTAGTAACTACACCTCACAAGAAACCATACCCATTAGGATGGCTGAATGATAAAGCACAACTACAAGTGACTAGACAATGCAAACTCAAGTTTTCTTTTGGGTCAGCATTTGTAGATGAGGTTGAGTTAGACATAATTCCTTTGGAGATATGTGGAATTGTTTTAGGAAGTCCTTACTTGTATGATAGAAAAGTTATTTTCTATAGAGCTAAGAACAAGTATCTACTTGTTAAAGATGGAATCGAATACTTTGTAAGAGCTCATAAGCTCAAGAATAATTATACTCTCATAAACTCAAGGCAGATGAAACAAATGATAAATTCATGCAAATAATTCTTACTGATGATTGTAAAGGAAAAGAAACCTAATAAAACCAATGTATTTGAGGGCTATAATGCTGAACAACAAGCTGATTTAGAAAAGGTTGTTTCAGAGTATGATATCTTGTTTCAAGAACCTAAAGGTCTGCTACCCAAAAAGGAAATAGTGCATGATATTATTTTGCAGCAAGATGCTCCATTTCCTAACTTTGGAATGTACAAGTTGTCCGCTTTAGAAAATACTGAAATCAAGAAGAAGGTGCAGGAGTTGCTCGAGAAGGGGTTCATCAGACCTAGCACATCACCATGTAGGTCACCAATCGTTTTGGTGAGAAAGAAAGATGGCTCATGGAGAATGTGCATTGATTACCGAGCACTGAATAAGATAATAATAAAAAATCGTTATCCCCTTCCTCGCATAGATGATCTTTTAGATCAATTGAAAGAATCTGTTTATTTCTCCAAGCTAGACTTGCATAGTAGATACCATCAGGTCAGAGTTGCAGAACAAGTTGCATGGAAGACTACTTTCAAAACAAAGCAGGGATTTTATGAGTGGCTGGTTATGCCTTTTGGCTTAACTAATGCTCCTACTACTTTCATGAGATTAATGAATGATGTACTCAGACCTTTTCTTGATGGTTTTGTTATTGTGTAACTGGATAACATTCTGATATTTAGCAAAACGTGGGAAGAACAGTTAAAGCATATTAAGCAGACACTAGATGTTTTGAAAAAAGAAAAACTTTATGTTAAACTCTCAAAATGTGAATTTGGCAAAACATCTATGAATTATTTGGTTCATATAGTAGGGGGTGGTGAATTGAAGATAGATCCCTCTAAGGTGGCAGTCATTGTAAATTGGCCTAAACCCAAATCTACTACAGAAGTTAGAAGCTTCTTAGGAGCAGCACAATATTTGAGGAAGTTCATTTCTAACTTTTCCTCAATTACAGCTCCCCTACATGCTTTAACAGGATTGAACAAGGTGTTTCAGTGGGGAGGCAAACAGCAAAAAGCCTTTGACACATTGAAATAAAAGATTAGTACAACACCTATACTAGCACTGCCTGATCTTCAAAGACCATTTGAGATCCAAACGGATGCCAGTGACTATGCCATGGGAGCAGTGTTGACAGAGTAGGGTAAACCCATATGTTATCATTCTGAGACATTTAATTTTGTAGTAGTTAGCTATCCTACATATGATAAAGAATTGTATGCATTAGTACAGAGTGTGAAAAAGTGGAAACATTACTTAACGAGCAAAGAGACAGTAATACATACTGATCATCAGCCACTTCAATATATACACTCCCAAACTAAGTTGCAGCAATCAAGATACTATAGATGGATGGGTTTTCTACGACAGTTTCATTTAGTCATCAGATATAAAAAGGGCATACACAATAAAGTTGCAGACATGTTATCTAGACCCATTATAAATGCATCTACTATACTTAAGCATAATTCTGTGTTACATGAGAGTTACATTGAACAATATGCTCAAGATGTAGACTTTAAAGATGTATATGCAACTTTAAGTCAGGGAAAACAAATAGAAGAATTGGAGTATCATGTAAAGGACTGACTCTTATATCATTGTGGGAAGTTATGCATTCCACAAACTGAAAGAGTAAAGATAATACGAGAAGCACACACTTCTCTAATATCAGATCACTTTGGGGTAAGTAAAACAGTTGCACAGCTGCAAAGATTTTGTTATTGGCCAAAAATGAACAAGACAGTTTCTAGATATGTAAGAGGGTGTACTATGGGTGCTAAAAGCAAGCCCAGCAATAGAAAACTAGGCTTGTACACTCCATTACTAGTTCCTTCTCACCCTTGGGACTTTGTTGGAGGACTGCCTAAATCTAGGAAAGGTCATGATTATCTATATGTTGTTGTGGATATGTTCAGCAAAATTAGTATTTTGATACCTTGTAATAAACAAATTATAGCTGAACAAACTACAAAACTATTTTTTGAACATGTATGGGTTCATTTTGGATTACCCATTTCCATTGTATCTGACCGAGACACCCGATTTGTGGGGAAGTTTTGGTCAAGTCTGTGGGAACTGGTGGACACCAAACTGAAGAAAAGCATAGCTTTTCATCCACAAACTGATGGCCAAACAAAAGTAGTTAACAGGACAGTGATCCAGTTACTCAGAGGTTATTGCAACAAGCATCCTAAGCTTTGGGATGAACATTTATGTTATGTGCAGCAAGCTTACAACAGAGCAAACATTCTTCTACACAAATATCTCCTTTTGAGACCTGTTTTGGTTTCACACCAAGGTCTCCTTTGGATTTTGTCTTTGGTAAAGACACCACAGTTGAGGGACACAGTGATATGGACAGGGCAACTAGGTTCATTGAACAAATCCAAAACACCCAACAAGCAGTACAGGAACAGCTAGAAAAGAGCCCAGCCAAATACAAGGCAAGGCATTACAAGCATCGGATGGAGCATAGTTTCCAAGTAGGTGACCAAGTCTAGCTGTATATCAGCAAGGACAGGATGCAAGGTGAAGGTAAAAATCTAAAGCCTATCAAGTATGGACCCTTCAAGATACTTGAGAAGATTGGTGAGAATGCTTTTCGCCTTGATCTACCAGCTTACATGCACATCTACTCAGTCGTAAATGTAGATTGCTTGAGATTGTCTGAACCTTCACTAATTGAGGATACCGAAGAGCAGAGTCAATTTCCTTCTGTTGATGACCTGTTACCTGAATATCTTAATGAATTACAAAAATATATAGTTCTAGACAGGAAGGTGAGGACAACACGCAGAGGAGATGTTGAGTACCTCAAAGTAGGGCTCAAGGGTTCAAAGCCGAGCAGTGCAAAGTGGATAGAGATTGGACAAGTGAGACAATTGTACCCTCACTTAGTCGATGCTTGAAAACCAACTTTTGGTGGTCCAAAAGCTTTTTCAATGGGAAGGTCGTGATCCGAATTGGATCCATAAAAAATTATCAAAGTGCCATGACTGTATCAAATTAGGACAAACTTCAAAATTCATGAACAAAGAGTGATTAGGAAGACCTCTTGACAGTGGCAGTTTGCAGCCAGCAAGGAACGACGAGGAACTTGGTCAAAATGTGTTGATCGAGGCCCATGGAGACCACGCAGGAGGAAAAACTGGCAGTTGGAAGCCCAGATCAGGAAATGGAGGCCATTTCTGATGCGTAATTAGCACTTAGCAAAACCCCTGGAAAAGGAAAAGCCCCGAAGCGCTCAGGCGCATCGTTGGGAAAAACCCCTCGAAAAGGAAAAACCCTGAAGTGCTCGGTCGTATGGGAAGCCAGGAAACCATAGGGAAAGTGAAAGGCGGGTCCTGCACTCCAAAACCAGCAGTATATTAGAGGCACAATGGGGCGGTAAACAGATTTTCCAGAAAACGAGTGATTCCATTCAGTGCACGATTCCTGTTTGGTGAATGAGAGAGAAAACTGCCTCTCATCGTGTGCTAACAGTCGAACAAGTCAACCACACGAAATGAGCGAACACCGTAGGATCTAGGGGCTCTAGATCTGACAGTGGAGATTGCGCCCGATGGAGAAACTGAATTTGACAGGGGAATTAAGCCATGGCATATAAAAGTTTGAAGTCTAATTTGACCACTGAGTTGGTGGCTGAATCATTCCACGGTATAACTGAAATACTGAATCGTCAAGGAAGAGATGGCACAGTTCGTGAGAGTACAAGTGGCCACCTCCCTGTGAGACGTTAGCAATGACGCAGAGGCAGGGAACTCTAAGCAAACAACAACAAGCGATCCGAAGGGGTGGAAGGGGAAGAGAATAGTCGAGGAAAAATTGGCTTTAAGCCATGAACAGAGAGAAGACAAAGACAGAGAGAGCGAGAGCAAAGAAAAGACAATGAAGCAAGAAGCAGAAAACAGAGAACCAAGCTGACCTAAGGCAGCATCAAGCAGACAAAACCAGGCTTGAGAGGTTCAAGCCATCCCTGTGAGAATATATGTTGAGAATTGAACACCATTGGTCTCATCCCTTTAAAGACTGGAGAGGTCAAGACTTGGTAAGGAAAGAGTCTGTGCACTCTAGTGGCTTTGGGAATCCAAGAACCACCCTACTAAGCATCCTCTATTTCAAGAGACTCAAGTTGAGCTCCTCATTGTAAATCTCTGCTTTAAAGACACAATAAAAGAAGGCCACCATTGAAAGTTGGACCGTAGATGTAGCCTTGGAGAATAGGGTGAACACCTTATTAAAATCGATTGTGTTCTTGCATTTGCTTACTGTGTTTCTCTTACTGTTTTCCATTCTTCTAGTGTCTGTGTATTTCGTAATCTGATCGATCCGTTGCTTAAAATAACATAGACACACGCCAGCACATAAGTCTATAATACCTTCATTCAATAATTAATTAACTGAGATCACTCAAGAGTGAATTTCAAATCAGGTCCACTTGGTCCCGTGTGGTCCCATTCCTTTGAAAAGAAAATTCTTCAAGAGCCACCTAGGATACCAATTTCAATAAGGATTTTAGGGATTGGGAAACACTTTCACAAGTCATATTCCCTAAACCTAACCCTGAAATGTTCCCATCATTCTCCTAGAAGACATTGTACCTTGTCTAGAAATCAAGCAAGCTCTATACTTCAACCTCTTTTGGAAAGGGATCATTTGGGTCACTCCACATACACTTATTGATTTATCCTTCATTGGTGACTCCATAATATATTGGATCGCCTGCCATAGATGAAAGTCTATAAATAGTAGGGAGCCTTAGCTGAGGTGATAGAGGGATAAGTCTCCATTTATTTCCCTTGGTCTACCATTTTCCCTTTAGGATCCCGTTTAGGTCCCCTACTAGTTTGAGCAGCAACAGTTCCTAGGTGATCAATTCAACTCATCACCTATTTGAGTTGACCAAGACTTATCATTGAGAAGTTTCCATAACTTCTCCTCATCTTGAGCATCTACATCTGTCCTCTTATAATATCTCTTCACCCTATTTATACTGGACCACTTGAGAAGGCGAGGCTAGTTTTTAGATCTAGAGTTTATGCTTTGGTATCATATTCTTGGTGAGAGAGATAGGGTTTGTGGGTGATATGCTTCTAGAGTCTTTGTTCTCCATGGATATTTTCCTGTTATAGCGGGGAGACTCTACCAAATTTTGGAGAGGCGACCTGGGTTAAGGTATACTTGTATTTTGATTATGTATTAATACAAATCTATGTTCCTTCCCTATATTTACATGTTTGCAGCAATGATATATTTTATTTCTATGATGTTTTGAGCTAACGAACTTCCAAGGAAGATCAGTTGTTTCCCTTGAGAATTTGTGGTCATGTGTAGGTGTTGAGATCGATTACAAATGAAGCAGATTGCTTGAGTGGAATACGAGGATTCTTCTACGAATTCAAAACCTTTCACTAACCTACAAGGAGGCTAGGTGTATGCTATTTCCTTTATAGCATCTAGAATCATTTAGTTGATGCATGTATGACCATTGGGATGGGATTTTATTGTCAATCCATTAGCCATTTTTCTCTTGTTGTACGGTGATCATATGCGGACAAAATATCACGGAGCAATATCTCCTTGCATGTAAATTTCACCCAACCTCCTCCACCTCAGCAAGGGGCCAACGAGGGGTCATTTTTTTAATCATGCCAATAGTTCGTCCACATTTATGTGCAAAGAGAACGTCAATGTGACCACGTGAGATAAATTGTATTATGTTCCTTAGTCGAGTTCTGCCCCCAAGGACTCACCCACTCCACCTACTTCCACCTAACCTCTCACATTAGATATTCATGTGCAACTAGTTTATCACCCTCCCCCAGAGTGTTGTTCGTAAAAAAATACATAATCCATCTGCCCAAGTTGCTCAACACTATAGTACTATTGAATATCTAGCCCAAGCTCCGTGTGCCATGTCTGCCTTGGAGGTCTTGGAAACTTTTCCTTAGTAACGCAAGGCTTTGATGTCTGTGATTGGTGGAGTGGACCCCTCCGACTTAGATATTATCACCTTTAATGTTGACAAGGTTGTCATTTAACTTTCCCACCATATTGCCTTTCAAATCACTGTGTGTGTCTTTCACATGTATATTCATCACACGTTGTTAGATGAAGGCTCCCCCACTTGTGTCATGTCAGCATCATGCTGGAAGGCTCTCGATTCTTCAGCGCTCATTAAGTCTAATACCATTCTCCATACATTTGATGGAAATAATTTTGTATCTAAGGGGTTTCTTCCCAAGTTTTCGATTGAGCTAGGAGGTAAAATTGTTTATGTCAATGTTGAAGTCGTTGACACTCTTATATTATAACCTGATCCTTGGTCATAGTTGGTTCTATGTCATGACCGTAATTGTCTTGCATGTGTTAAATGTCCTTTTATTTCCTCACGAAGGAAATATTGAAACCATTGATCAACTTGATTATTGTGTTCCATTCACCCAAATTTCAACTATGGGGAATTCAATCCCACTTGTAGTAGATAACGCTGGTCAATATCAGATTGTTGGCATGAACTTGTTTAAAACTTCATCTCTTATTGGGTTATTTCCTCAATTACCACCACCCGACATTCCTTCTACATCTTCTAAAGCTCTTATGCATATGATCTCTTTAGACCCCTATGGACCCCATAGAACTCTTGATCCTTGGTTGATGTCTCCTAATCCTATGGAATTTGATCAAGTTATTGTGCATCCTTCACCATCTTTAGAGGAATAAATTGCCTCCTTGGTAGTCCCGTTAGTCTTGAAATTGGTTAGTAACTCCATTCCAATATGGACTATGACCAATATCCTTTACCCATACAGGTTTTCACTCTACCTATTCCACATGACTGTAGGTTTTAACCCCGTACAGAAATTACCTGCATATGAATTCTAAATCAAAGGAAAAATAAAAATGCGAGAGCATAACCCATAAAACACATATACATAGAGATTTCCCACTGGATCTCAAAACCGAGACTACCAGCTTGATTTTTCATTATATTCCTTTCCCTGTTACAATACATATTTATACATGCCGAAGCATCCAATACCATGGACCGAAAACCATCGCGTCCAAAACCATGGACCGAAAACCATAGGTAGGTTCGCCCAACCTAATATAGGGTCCAAAAAAAAAATTTC
>APFE030191758.1:49792-70338 GCA_000404065.3 Pinus taeda
ATTCCTTTCAATGTTACAATACATATTTATACATGTCGAAGCATCCAATACCATGGACCAAAAACCATCGCGTCCAAAACCATGGACCGAAAAACCATAGGTAGGTTCGCCCAACTTAATATAGGGTCCAAAAAAAATTTCTCGGGGCAGCGCTACCCGCCCCCCTCAAACCCCCTGGACAGGGGGGGCTGCCGCCCCCGCTGCGCAATCGGCGCGGCGAAGGGGGGGCTCCACCCCCCCTCTAACCCCCCAGTTCACTACGTAGGTTAGTCGTGGAAAGAATATAACACAACCCAACAATGACTCCCTCGATGAAAAAATTCTCCAGCTAGTCAACTTGGAGATCATGGATCTACCCATTGATAATACTAGGGAGATTATGCCTCTTTCTGCCTCTATTCTCCCCGATTCAAAACATGTATAGCTTGGAAACATAAACCTTGGAATGATCTAGGGGGCACCTTCTCGGACCTCCTTGGAAGTACCACCCTTGGACCGAGTCAAGTCTTGGGTTTATAATGTTGAACTTACCAACAAATTGTCCAAATCCTTACCACTTGTTTACGAGCATCTTGTACCCCCTTTATGTCTTGATCCTCCCTTATGTCCTCAAGTTAATTTTGATAGTGTGACTATGTTATAATGTCCCTAGCATGGTCAACCTTTCCAGATTGGGTAGTTTTACTTCCTTTGGCATGGCCCCACATTTGTGAGCCATGTGGTTCCCTTGCCCTCCATGATTTCGTGTATAGAAACCCTTGGCCTATGCTCGACTATGGGCACACTTTAGCATGACCTATGGGAATGTGTTGTGCTTGTACATATTGAACAAAGGAATGTGATGATTTATCTCTTTTTTTGGTTTTGCATGTGATGGGAGTATTTATCATGCCTTGTTTATGCCAAAAATCCAAAAACATTATAAAACTCAAGAAACCAAAAATATATAGTCATGTTTTTACATAATCAAAGTTTTATTTCTTTTATTATGTGATTTAACCATGGGTCTAGTTTGTTTAGATGGTTTTTATAGGACAGGGTAGCATTTTTAGTGGGACATCCATGGACCTTAGGTACATTTCTCTTGACCCTAACATATAGGGGTAGGTCATTTTTGTTGTCATCATTGTATTTTGACCATAAATGCCACATTTCTGCCTTAGGTATGACCCTGTCAAGTTGCAAATTTAGCCACTTTCTATTATGCATGTCGTCACTTGGCAATAGAGCTTACTTGCTCATGGATGTCTTAGTTTAGCACCGCCTTACCATTTTTGCGTCCATGCAGCCATTTTATTCTCTTTTCAGAATCCCTCCTTCTGACCCACCATGATCTAGAATCTGAGACTCACATCCTCTTCTTCGTCATATTTCTAGTTATACCCTAGGAGGATTCCACCATTTTATCCATTGTGATTGCCACTTTTTATCAGCCTATGTTTGCGGATTGAGCCTTGGTTTCTCTCTCCCATCGTCATCATCTCCTTGGCCTATCGTCCACTTTCACTTGGTGGTTTACCTTTTCTTGGAGGAAGCTCTGTAATGAGTGATCCTATTAGCCAACCTTCTATCCTCTATATGTCACGAGCAGTTCCACTATCATCAAAACCAAGTGGTATCCCCTATCTCACTCGTTATTTCAAGAGGAGTTTTCTTTAAGCTCTTTTCAGGCTCCTTAAAATAGAAAAGATTATTGAGTGAACTTGTCTCCTCCACACTCATTAAATTACTTGAAGGGTCATCTACCCATTATTAGTTTAACCATTTTATGAACCATGATAGACTAGTTATGAAAAAAGAATACTCTAGTCTATTGAGGCTAGAAGGTTCTCCCTTGTATACTTTTATCCCCTTTTGGGGCTTGGGGGACTAAACTTATGAAAAAAAACCATAAAAAGAGAAATTGAAGGGAACATTCATCTCCATTAGTCATCAAATGAAAACATCCTTTGTGTCACCTTTGAACATGACACCCATTTGTTTCATTATCTCATAGTTGGTTTTTAGCTTGCCTAGGAGTTGTACCATACATATGAGTATGTTTACTCCTCTAGTTAGTTACTCTTCCATTCATATGGATCATGCCTCAATGTCTCCTACATCGTTATATGATATCACATGGCACTCATTAGTCATGCTTCCAAGTCACTTTTATGTCATGCCACTATGTGTTCAAGTGAAGTCTTAGCATGTGTTGGCCATCTGAAGTAGCCCGTTGACCTTTTTGAGTTGATCATCCCTATGTTAATTGTACTTCATCGCTTCATGACTTCATCCATACATCACATCATCATGGGCTATTCCATGTTGATTTATGGGGGATACATTAATGCCCTCCTTCAACTAATCTTCTCCTGTCGACTTCAGCTCATTATCCAAGAGCTTGATCTAGAAACTACTAGTACCTTGGAGCTTGAAAAATTCATTGGAAGGCTTCCTTGCAAACTACAGTAGGTTTACATTATTGGCTCCTGATTGATCAAGTTCACTGGCATTCGACGTCGCCTCATTTATTCACACTTGGTGGAATATACTAGGTACCTTGACAACCATTTTCCTCATTGGTGGATTCCCTCACGTTTGTTACTAGTTTACCTCATGGGTTGGTAATCAGGGGGTTTCTACCATGCTCGACATCAACTCATCTATTCTCATGATGTAGATTCATACCATCAAGGTTATGTCGAATACCCTAGGATAGGGACATTTCACTCTTATATGGCACCCTCCCTAGGTTGCGTTGGATTTATGTATCATTTAGGTAATTTGAGGCATATTCCAGGGCACCTCATGTCTATGATTTTTCCATAGTCCTACTGATGTAAACAGTGACATAGGTCCACATTGTATTTTCTAGTGTCTATTCTTTATCATTTGAGTCACATGGATCCACTGTGTATTTCTTCATGGCCATGTCTAGCATTTCATCTCATGGATTTGCAATCTATGTTTGGTTTCCATATTTAGTGTATATTTATGACCAAGCATGATCCGGATTTAAACAGGAATGCAATAGATTACAGAGATAACCATAAATACAGAGATGCGATAACCATAAATAAAGAGATGCAGCGGAAATAACACTTCATTTCATTAATGGAAAATACCGAAATATGCTTACAACCAGAATTGGAAATAAACCAGCTAGGACGATGGTAGCTTATCTCTGAGAAGAGATGTGCGGCTACATGTCTCTGAACTGTTCCAACTTGTGTTACAATGAGGCTCGAAGGCCTATTTATTGTTGAGAAACAATGGAAAAACCCTTCACATTCCAAAACCTAACCCTGGAAGATGAAACGCCAAATTGTGGGCCCGTTTTTGGGTAAGTTGGTACATCAACTTCCCGAGGTCACGAATTGGTCGTATTATCTCCGTTTGATGTGCATGATAGCCCATTGGAAAGATATCTCCGAGGATTATGACTAAAAAGCTGATTTTTTTCTAGAGAAATTGTTGGCGGTAGATTTCCCAAAAAATGTTGTTTAGGGCCCCAAAACGGCTCCGGATGTTTAGGACCCAAAAAACTGCTAAAATAGTAAATTGTGCTACAATTTAGGAAACTGAAAAAGCTGAAAGAGACAATTGTGGGGGTCCAAATGGGATAGGTGGGTGGCCACCAACATCCACCTGGATCAAAGCATGGGTATGCCCACCTCAGGGATGTTATCAACATAGTTGATACTTCAGTATTTGAGTTCCTCCTATCAATATTTGTAGTCTTGGGTAATTTCATTAATCATGAATCAATTTTCAGCTTTGAGTATTATTGTAATGTATTTGAGCCAACAGTTTCTCTTATGACTTCATGCATTAGGGGTGATTTTTATAACCCTATTTTCTACTCCATTATAGTGAGAGAAATCCAATATCAACTTACCTTGGTTTTTAGCTAAAATGCATCCCTTTTCACCTTTTCTTTTACTTATGTGAGATTTATCCCGTGATAAAAGGGTGGAATTACATAATTGAGCAATTTCTCGTAATTATTTTTCCAAAATATTATAATTATGGGATAATATTTATTTCATAATTGAGATAATTTGAGAAAAAGCTCATAATTGTGAAAAAGGTTTCTAGATTTTTCCATTCCCAAGGAGATCAACTTGACCCACTTGTGTATGATTTTTCTAGGGGTCCATGATTGTAGAAGTTCCATAACTTCTCAAGCCCCTAGATGTATAGATCAATTCTCCCAAAGGATAGAATGAACCTATATAATCTCACTAAGAGGAAAGAGGGTTAGATTTGGTATCCACACTATAGTGCGAGAACTTTGTTTTATTGGGAGAGGATGCCATGCAACAAGCTTGAGGAGAGGATCTCATTTGTACCATTTGATTCATGATTAATGAAATTACACATTCCTCCTTATTAACCTATGATTATGGTTGATTATTTATGTTAATGTTTATTTGAGCTAATGGTCTTCTGCGGAAGGTTATTTGTGGTCTTTGTTTGGTTATGCATGTGTGTGGGTAGTAGATCTATTACAGGAGGTGAGATCTCTATGTTGGAGCAGTTGGAGCATAGAATTTCTGCATCAAACCCAATACCCTTCACCAATCTGCAAGGGATGCAGGTGTGAGCTCAAACCCTTAGTGTAGAGGCTACATGCATGATTAACTGCTTAAGCTTATAGATTAGGATTTTTATTTAAGATTGAGTTATTCATATATTTTGTTGTCTGGTAACCTTTATAGGGACATAAGGTGACATAGCAATGGCTCCTTGTGTGTGAATTTTTCCACAACAACTCTCACTAACTCTTCTACAAATTTAGTTTCTCTTAAAAATAGTAAAGCACACTACTTCCTAGAACTAATCAATTACTTGGCTTGGTTGGCACTTACCAATGAAATTTTTAACTTTCCCTTGGGCACATTGACATTAAAGTATTTTGCATCCTTGATTAGGTAGTGCATTTTGTCCCTCCACATGAATATTGCATCACGCATGTACATATAGGGACTTCTAAACATAACTTCACTTACATCGAGTGGCAGTACATCAAACTCTACTTCATCAATAAAATCAACACTAATAGAAAAAAAAAATTTACATTTTCTTTTTACGTCAATTTTTGCATCCTTATTTACCCATCCTAATGGATATTGGATACGATATCTAAAACATTAAATCCTGTTTTGTTTACCAGATCAAATGTTGTGAGATTTACCTATGAACCTGAGTTGAACAAAGCATCAATCATCTTCTTAGCTTGTATATTTATATGGAATATTTTTTCATCTCTTTCTCTTCTTATTGGTGAAGTCTACTCAGGATTCATCCATGTTTGAGTTGTTTTTTACCTAATTACTTGAATATGTGGTTATCATACTTTTCCTCTTCACATCTTTCTTTCAGTTCTTTAGGTTGAGTTCTTGATGTAATTTCCAGCACTTCTCTTCTATATGGTCATCAATGTTATAATGATTGTAGTGGTTGTTATGACTTTTTCATTAGTGTGTTATGATTGTTGTCCTTTTGTCCTTCCCCCTTTCCATTTTTTCTTCCCTTCTTTGGAAGCTTCTTGGTGTCTGTTCTACTTCAACCACTTGATTTCCTTTTATTCTAGCATATGTTTTCCAAGTTTTGTTCTTGGAAACATACCTCATCCACCATTTTGGGTTTGAATGTGATATCCCATCACTTGAATCTTTTATTGTGAATTTGTAAATATGGTTAAGGATGATTGTGTGATGCAGGAGCATTTGGCTTAGAAGAATCATTGTATTTTAGTAGACATAGGGGGGTCTTGTGTTTTAAGAAAGTTGGTTTCCTAAGTGTTGAATTAATGTAATTACTTAGGTTTTGAGTGATTTTAATGAAAATAGGAATTAATTAAGTATTGTGAGGATATTTGTAAATTTTCCCGAATGTGGGAGAACATGAGTGATGATGAGTAATTAGTATGTATTGAGATATTGTAATCTTAGAAAGTAGTTCATGGTTTATGGAGGAACCTTAGGACTAGTTAAAATTTGAGATCCTTAAGAGATAAAGAAGATATTTTAGGAATTAATTAAGGACTTAAAGGATTCTTAGGGTTTAGTTGAGAAGATTGAGGATCTAAACCAGAATTAGTTAACAGAATCATTTGTATAAATGTAAGCCAAAAATGCAAAGAAAGAGTGAGTCGAGTTAGTCAAGTTAGTTAGTCAGGGAGAGTTGGAGAGTTAGTGAGAGAGATATAAAATAGATAGGAGGTTTGGATTGTGAGCCTATAGGCATTGAAACGAAAAAGGGCCGCTGATACAGATCATGTAAAGGCAGATTAGGCCAAAGCTAGATTGTAAACAGGTTTTTTTTTGTAGTTGTACATTTGTTAATAAATGGGGAAATTGAATTCATTATGACTATGTGTGTTATTTCTTTTATGTGCTGAGTGATCCGTAATTGGGAATTTATGGTTCTGTGTGATAAACCATGATGAAATTCAATTTGAATTTTTGGAAGTCTTTCTGAGTGACAAAAGACTTATCGTTTGGATAGAATTCATGTGATTCCAATCGGATTTAATAGATGTATGTACAGGTCAAGTAATTACGAAATTTCAAGGAAGGGAAATAATACAGAGTGTATTATGTATTCCAGTTCGAAGTGGTGTTAAAGAAACAGAGGTATAAGTTGCAGGCGGAGTAATCAAAGAAGTCTCGACACACTGTTCCTAAGCAGAAAAATGCGTTGGCAGAATTGAACTTGATAACAAGATGTTCTGGAATAGTGAGCTGGCGATGAAATTGAGTTATCAGTAAATGCGGGGATAGGAGTAGACGAATGCTTTGATCATGGTTAAAGCGTCTTATTAAACCCTGGTCGTCGATCATGTTTTCAACCACTGACATCACAGTCAACTACAGGGGTTAACCATTATTTAACCAGTGTGTTAGTTGAAGGGTCGCAAACCGTTGGATCATTGTTGTGTTGATCGTTGGATTAATATTGCATCGCATCATTCATGAGTGAATGAACCTTGGGCAGAAGAAATTGCGACATGCAATGTAAGATGATCGGGCAATTAAATGTCGTGCAAGTAGTCCATGTGATATCATTGTTGGGTGTCAGATGAAGTGTGTCTTGATCAAACAATGGAGAATTAATCTGACAATATTTGTGTGGAAAGTCAACGTGGGAAGTCAACGTGGGAGCAATTGTTGTTCAATTGCAAGTGTTGTTCAATTGTTGGTCAATAGGTGTTGTTTAATTGTTGTTCAATCGGTGCTATTCAATTGTTGTTCAATTGCAAGTGTTGTTCAATTATTGTTCAATCGGTGTTGTTCAATCCTGCGTCATCTTGCGTCATTTTTAGGTGAGCCTCGGGAAATGTGCCAAAGCCATGGAAAAAGTGGAAAGGTAAAGTTAAAAGCGATTTATGTATAACTCTATATAAAATGAATTAAGGGCAATTAACCGTGGTAAGATTACTGATGAGACTAGAGTAAGAGGGTATGGTTAATAAGCGCAGGTTTAAGATTTAATCAGAGTTTATGTGGATTGAGTAAAGTTTCTGCTTGAGTGATTAATTAAGGTTTAGACCATTGATTAGTTTTTGAAACATTTCCGCATGAGAATTTATTAAGGGGTCTTAAACCTTAACTAGTGAAGGTTTGACTAGGCAGGATAAATGAAATTCCTAGGAATAAATGAGATTATGCATTTTATATGCATATTGTGGGTATTGTCGGCTTAGGCATCATTGTGTCTTAATTTTAGAAGACTTATTTGAAAATATTTTTTTAGTGTGATGAAGTGATAAAGGTTGAATGTAAATCTTGTATTTATAATTTTGTTAATAAAATAAATATCTTGAATTGATGTTGGAATTACAACTGGATAAAATAGTTATGACTGCAAATTAATTGTTGATATTGATTACCACTAATTATGTCCTAAGCACTTAATCTAAATGATTAAATTATAAATGATCATGTAAGTAATTGATTATTAACTTCCCTAAAAGACATGAATTTGTCTTGGAAAGTGGGGAAGTAGAGCTCATAAATGAGCTAGTAACTACCTGTCATCTATTAGGTGAGGTGAAGGTAGTTACCAAACTAACAACTAATTGGTAGGGAGGGTAATCTAGTTTTGGTTATCTCACTGAGAAGAGGATCACACAAAGCTAATCAGGTGAAAAGGCAAGGAAGGAACAAGTGAAAAGTGAGAATTACTTGCAGTCAACAGTGCTCAGGGGTATATTGTTGAAGAAAGTATCGAAGGTTGGGAGGAGTTGGTGAATTATTGTATAAGTTCCAAAATTAAAATTGTCAAGTCGGTACCATAAACTTCTCATTTGTGGATAGTTTTAAAAGTGAAATAAAACACTATGATGTTATGTTATGTTTTGATAGGATTTTATTTTACATGCATTTATAAAAGTTTTGGATTTTTGTACAAAACGAAAGCTATGTTGTAGTTAAAATTGATGGAAACTACTTTCTATTTTGAATAATTAATGCTTAATAATAGAATGGTCTATATATAAGAGTAGATATGCGACTAATTGGTATGGACTTGATCTAGAGATTAAGAATGATCTCTACAAGTAAATTCTATGAGTATATAAATATGGATTATGTTGGTTCAATTGTCACACAGAGCAAACTTAAGTATTTACTCGGAATGTGTATATATATATATATATATATAGAGAGAGAGAGAGAGAGAGAGGATTCTAAGAAATATAATAGGACTAGTGAGAAATGTGTGTAGTCATATTATAGAGTTAATATTATAAATATAGGTCGTATAAAGACCTCTATTAAACATAGACATATATGTACAATCACTTAAAAATTAAATTTTGGGTATGACAGTTATATACAGAGTATTTCTATATATGTGCTCAGACTAACCAGAGAAAATATGAGTTGTTGTTTATATTAAGAGAAATTAAAGATAACGTAAACAAAATAAATTATGATGATGATGATGATGATGGTTAACATCCACTAAGACTAAATCGGTCTATCAGACCTATAATTTTCTTAGTTTTTAATTGTCTGGCTACTCGTCTTTCTGGCGAGGTTGGTGCTGTAGCTTTCTTTTTTTTCTCTGTGGTCTTCCAACTTTTTTTATCTTGCATCTCCTTCATCTCTTCTGGTTCTTGGGACATTGGTGTCTTAGCTTTGCAATCTATTGTGTTCATCCTTTTGAAGATAGTCGAAGAAGAAGTTTGGTCTAGGAGATCTACTTTGCTATTAAATGAAGATTTATTTTGTGCGGTATTCGAAACCTCATAACTGTTGATGCTTAAGGGGTTGTCGAACTCACTCTTTTGTTGTTGGGCGGGGCTTTCCCCCTGCTTGTCTTGAGAGTTGTTTCTTTCTTGCCTGATTTCTTGTGATTCAAAGTTTTCTCAAGAGTATTCTTCTTTGATGACAGTGTAGTGTTCTTTTTGTGCTCCTTCCCACCATGTAGATCTGTGGTGATTTTTTCTAGCTAAATATTTATGGGAGGCTTTTGGGCAGTTTTTAGCTAGGTGGCCTGTCTCAAAGCAAGATCGACATCTAAAGAGGACACTTTCATAATCAAGTTTCTGGTTCCACACATAGTCTTTACTTGTTAGGTGTATTTCAGCTGGGAATCCGGCACTAAAGTCCATTTCCACAAAGATGCGTGCATAGGTGGTTCTCCTCTGTTTCTCTGTAGTAAAACTTCCCAATTGCATTTCTAATGGCTTTTAGTGAAGAGAAATTCCAGAGATCCAATGGTAGGTTTGGCAATCTCACCCAAAATGGTGCTGAGGTTAGGGATGGAATGATGGGTTCCATAGACTCATGGTTACAAATACATATTTATCACATAAAAGAAAACATGTATTCACTTGATAAAATATTCCATAAACATACATAACCATTACATAATATATCAAAGTCCAACGGCTTAAAATTCATTGTGGTGAATAATAGAGTAAAGGTCATAAATGACCCTAAACTATGTATCAATAGGAATATATTCATGTCTATTCAAAAACAAGGAACATGGTTATTTCATTTTTTTTAAATATTACATTACAGGCCTTGAGCCTTTCAAAATTAGTTACTTCTGACAGGAAGAAAAAATTATATATAGAGAGAGAAAAATAATATTGTAAATAAGAGTTTGGGTCACCCTACATAGTAAAATGATATTTGGAACTCCCGTGAACCAAAAAAAGCAACCAAAAAAAATATATATATATATTTCTAATGAAATATGGTTGTTTTAAAAATCATTACAGAGTTGTAAATACCTATGATCGATTATCAAATTTACAAAGAAAATATAAAACGTACAATGAGTACAAGAAAAAGATAAAACAAAATTGAGAAATTTGAATATATATATGTGAAGATAACAAATGAATTATTCCTGAACAAAGTCCAAGCTACCTAAAGTCTAGCCATACATCTGTGTGACAAAGGAAACAAATTAGTACGGCTATAAAAACAGATATTTATAACTTCTACACAATGAAAGAGATTATTGCATACAATGAGAATTAAAAGAAAAGAAGAAATTTATAAACCCTAAAGTAAATTCTAATTTGTAACCAAGACAATCAATTCAACAATATTCTACAAAAACAAAGTATGGATAAATCCTCTTTGTACGGTTAAAAACCCAAATCAATAAATTAACAAAAAAGTCCTTGCATGCATATGTATGAAATGTCGAGACCTCGTCCAAGTCTGTTTTAGTATGAAAGAAACAGAATACTTAAGCACGACCCTACGGGCTAGGGTTTACAAGCTATGAATCTTAAAATATATATATAACAAGGATCTTAAACAAATCAATTTGCAGAGAAATCCCAGAGTCGTTCTAGTAGAACTGGAAGAAATATCTTATGAGTTAAAAATTTCGAGCCGACAGGAATGGTAGGTTATACAACATCACAGAGAAAGACCTGGCGCAATAACCTTGAATATACATGTAAAAGGCCAACAAAAAATAAGTTGATAAATGGAATTGAAATAAAATATGTAAAGAGGGAACCCCAAATATAAAAAAAAATATAAAACTCAAAGATGCAAATGTTTTAAACCAGAGAATTGGATAATTAAAATGGAACCCTAAATGAACACGAGAAGGAATGTGAAATAGAGTTTTAATTATTTGACCTATGTAACTTAGAATCTCAAAGTTGTAAGGCTATTCTTCAAATCCGAAATGTATTAAAGGTCGTTTTAATTATTTGACCTATGTAACTTAGAATCTCAAAGTTGTAAGGCTATTCTTCAAATCCGAAATGTATTAAAGGTCGTAATGAAAGAATATCAAATTCACAAGGCTATTCTTCAAAGCTAGAATGCATTAAAGGTTGTAATGACAAAGTGTTTAGAAGAACTCACAACAAAAGTGCGGATAATTACCAAAACAAGTCGAAAACTTACATTCAAACAAATGCACAATTATTAATTTCATGAAGGAAAACGATACAAAGGAACAAGGAATGATGTATAACTAGAGTCCAAGTAGAAAGATACATAAATAAAGAGATCTTGTTTATGTATTAAACTCGGAGTTGTCTATAATGCGAATTTTTTGGAGATTCTGTTGACGGAATCCGGCGAAGAAATTGAGGATAAATCTTGATTTGTTGCAGTTAAAATGATTTTTTAACTGCATATTTGGATTCAGCACCCTGAAAAACCCCTGGGACCTTTGATTGTGCAGAAACTAGCTATCAAACTTGCGATTCCAATAAATTGCTGCCAGATTTTGACCTGAAAAATCCAACAAAAAGACTTCCAAAAAGTCTCATTATAAACAACTGTATTAAACTCTGGTAGCCGAGAAAAAACTAGGTTGAAGTAATAGGAACTAAAAACATCTAATTTCAACTGTCAAAACCTTGGATTCATCGCCATCCAACGAGAATGAGTGTTAAAAGGAAGAAAATAGAACTAGTCTCAGAGCTCTGATCGAAGAATTTTGAAATGATATAATTTCTTGCGAGAATTTCGGTCAAAGGTATTCATTGAATCCCAACAAAACCATAAACAATATTTGTCGTAGATCTTGAAAGAATAAACCCTAGTCATAGATCTAAGGGTTGATTTTAATCGCCACGTAAACAAAGTCAATCAACATGTGGACGCAAATGCCTTTGTCAAAGGTTCACAAATAGTCTGGATTGTTCCAAATTTTAAATACCATTTGGCACCGAAGATTAAAGTTAATAACATATATTAACAATCCTGGTTTAACCAAACGCCAAAATATATCTCTAATACATATAACTTAAAGTGTTAATGTGTGTCAACATGCATTAGGAATGACACCTTTCATTAAGAAAAAGTATTAAGAAAGGAAATCTATTCTACTTATATATATAAATGTAAATAACACATCTCATATTAATTAAGGAAGCACTCCTCTAATCTATTTTTGCAAGAAAGGAAATCTAGACTAGTTGCATAAATCAACATTCAAGAAGCAAGAAAGAAGCAAGAAATGAAGAAGATAAGTGCCAACCTAATAAAACCATAGATAAAACAAAGTGGTCTCATATAATTCATAATATATTTTAATACAATAATCTACTTCAACCATGAATTTAGAGTGAATCCAAGCAATGGAAGAGCTAGAAAAAACACAAAAAAATTAATTTGAATGAATCCAACTATAATCAACTCAAAATAGCTTCATTCACACGTGCTAAATTCCAACAGAAATTTACTACTAAAACTAGAAATTTCATAACACTGAACTAGTAAGCTAATATAAGTAACCAATTCTAAGTTCATCAAGTGAAAATGTTGTGGGGTAAATTTTTTTATTAATTTGAATTTTTGTATACTTTGAGCAAAGTGAAATCAACTGAAAAGAGATTCATTAGCATGTGCTAAAATTCGTCATAAATTTACTACTAAAACAATAAATTTCAGAACAATCAACTAGTAAGCTAATCTAAGTAACCAAATGCTTAAGTTGAGCAAGTACACATGTTGTGGGGTAAATTTTCTTGTTATTTAATGTTTTTATACTTCTATCAAGTGGAATCAACTCAAAATATCTTCATTAACACTTGCTAAAACTCAATATAATTTACTACTAAAACCAGAGATTCCAAGCAAATCCCAGTACTACTGGCCTTTTCAGCAACAGTCCACGGAGCGCGGACTGAGGTCTCACCCAAAGTAATCCAATTATGAACTAGCAAACTAATCTAAGTAATCCAATCATGAAAATGAATTTACTAAGCTATGCTAGTGATGCATCACACTATTGATTATCTTCATAACCTAAAAAAAACTCATTTCAATTATTTAACCAATCTAACCTACAGCAAATAAAGCATGAACACTAAGTGCATAAATGATAAATGTAACTAAGCAAAGAAATGTTGGAAAGAAGAGAAATAAAATACACATCGGGGCTTTGAGGCTCATGGGATGGCAAAGCCCAAGGATACTCAGAGTCTATGAAGGAAACCAAGTCTTATAAGTTGAAATTGAAACCAAATTATTATAATCAAGTCAAGTACATCCTTGTTGGAAATGATAGAAGAACTGCTAAAGAACAACTCTTCTTCACAAAAACACCAAAACTTCCTCTCCCCTAGAGGCTAATTCAAATTTACTTATAAAAGTTGATGGGGAAGTAGCCTCCTTGAAATGAGGGTTTCTTTCCCCTCTAAAATCCCTCAAAAAGTGGATATGGTCCACAGCAGCAGAAATTTTCATTAAATCTTGAGTTATGGATTCTTTAATAACATGGAACACATCCTTAGATTTGTTAATTTACCATTGTTCCATGTTGTTACAATTACTTTAGCCCAATTCATATCTTCAATTAGAAATCTTTAAACACAATTTGATCTCCCAATTATCAACAATAATTCTAAATAGAACGGTAAATGCAATGAACAATAAGAGACAAATAAGAGACACTAGGTTTGTTCAAAGACTAGGGGAAAAACCCACAAGGGGGAAAACCCTTTCAAATTATTCTTCTTATTATATTTTCATACGAAATTTAGCAAAGAGAGAGTACAATATTCCAATTATCAATTGTAATACTATCTAGCAAAACCAACCAAATAATATCCTAGAGGTCAACCGAGCAACAACATTGATCAAAATGAAAGCCCTAAGCCTGCGATCAACGATCAGAGTCTGTGGTCAACTGTCACAAAACCCTAGGTCACATCTGCATGGAGCCTAAGATCATTGGAGAGGTTGTAGCTCTTCAGCCGCACGAATAACCCTGCATGCGAGCGGCTACAACCAAGTTTTCCCAATAGAAACACTTTGGCCCCATACCAAAAACCTTAATTCACATGTGCGAGCTTAGACCTTGCAATTTCAAACATGTGTGAGTGAATTTCGTGACACAACATTATACCTTTGTGAGCCAAATCAAAGAATAGAGAAGAAGAAGATGCTTGATTATGATCTCCAAATGAGGGTCACTTGACTTGTATTTATACGCTTCCAAAGGTGTCCAATTTCTCTTTAGGGTTAACCTATCTTGTTGTGCATGTTGTAACATGTATTTTGTTGTTTGTTTCATTCATTGTTTCATTCAAAAATCACTTGAAAAATATTTTGAAAAAAAATAAGGCAAGTATATCAAAAGAAAAATATAAAAGAAATGAAGAAAAATATCGGATTTACAAAGGAAACAAGCGTTAAAGAATTAACACCAAACCCGAAATATATATGTTGTGTTTAAAAGTTTGGCGGGTCTACAATGATTATGGACGGTTGGTTCCGCTGACAAGCGCTGATTGCGATTTGCGATTGGGTTCTGGACCCGATATTATATATGCCATATTTTATAATGACGGCGGGTCCAAAACAACACAGACCACTTATATTATATGTATATGACCCTGCAAGTCGCGATCTACGATAAGGGCCAGACCCGATATATTACTATATATATATATATTATATATATATTTATATAATATATATATATATATAATATATATATATATATAATAGAATAGATATAGATATAGATATGAATATATATAGATATAGAATATAGATATAGATATAGATATAGAGAAAGATAGATAATAACTCCGGCGGGTCCGAAAATCCTTTTATGCAGGTCTTTCCAATTGCGATGAGCAATGGGGATTCCGGACTCGATAATTTTATGTGCTATACTTTATATATATATATATAATAACTCCGGCGGGTCCGAAAATCCTTTTATGCAGGTTCCTTTTCCAATTGCGATGGGCAATGGGGATTCCAGACCCAATAATTTTATGTTCTATACTTTATAATTCAGCGTGTTCGTCTTATCATGGGTTGTAAATATTTTTATTGATATTCATATATATTCTTTGTTTACACTGTTTTATATGAATTTCTATTATAAAGGATTATAATAGAAAGGCCAAATTCGATAGTGATATATATTATGTTATATAAGTCTGGCAGATCTGCAAGGCATATGAAAAGAAGATTTCAAGTTATAAGGCAGGGTTTTGGGCAGAGCAAAAATGGTGAATATTTTTATTGGAGCTCACCCGATCCCACTCAGCATCCCACTCAGCATTCAACACGTAGCAGCCAGGTGGAGAGAGGAAACCGCCCATTTCGAGCAGGTATTCTCTGGGCTTATGTCCCACCCGAAAACCTTTGTAGACCGTCTGATCTGAAAAGCGTAGATCTAGGGTGGGATGAATCGGCGGAAAGGTATGCCTCAAAAATTGTGCGAAGCCCGTATTGAAAGTGGAAAAGCATGTTTTATTATATATTTTCATTATAAAAGGTTTACAATAGAAAAGTGCAGATATAACATAAGTCCAACACTTCCATAGTTATGCGGCCTAAGGGTGCGTAAGTTAAGTTTTACAGTGGTTATCGGGCCGATTGTGATTTGCGATGGAAGTCAACGGAGTGTTGAGCGGGCGGATTTGACAGGTTTATAAAGCAAAATTAACTCTTTTAGGTTTCGTATTAATGAGAGGTTCACGTTAATTTTGCTGTGTAAAGTGGATAATCAAGGTTAGAGCTGAAGCTGAAGAGGAGGACAATCTGGTATGTTTCTTTGCACTTTGGCCAATCATAATGCCCATGTAAGCCTAGGATTATACAAACTAAACGTGTTTCATTACGGCTAAAATGAATTAAGCATCATTAGGGCATTTACAGAGGAATTCGGCAACATATCAACATAGCAAGCCAGCAGTTATCATCCCCTTCTGAATCCAGTTATGTTCTTGTTATTTCATGTTCTTGGAGGTGTCTTTTACCCTCTGTAAAATTTTGTAATAGTTTTTACGTCATATGGTTAGAAAAGCAGTTAGATAGTTTGGGAAGTTTTAGAAATCAACAACTATTCCACAATGTATAAAAGGAGGAAAATTTACTAAGAAAGGGTTGGAATTTTGGATAACCCGGAGACTAGGCCACTGTATTCGTGATATCATTGTTGATTAATGAAAGAATCAGAAGTTTCCATGAGTTTTTGCATATAATTTTGTAAACTTCTCTGTCATGTGTCATGCTATGTTTTCTTCTTTTCAAGTATAGTAATGAAGTTGCAGGTCTTTATTTGCTTATGTAGATAAAGTTAAAATTCCTTAAAAGAGTGCTCCTATACTTGAAGTCCTCATTTCCTTTCTAAGTTATAGATAATAGTTTTTGTGAAAGACCAGCATATTATCTATGATTCAGTTCTCATTATCATAGTTCCTCTAAGTTACAGATAGTAGTTTCTGTGAAAGATCAGCATATTATCTTTAACTTCTCCTTCAAACTTTCTTCATTCATCATTTATATCTAGCAACAAATGACATTCTGAGATGTTCTGGTCATACATGTATTAAGAGTTAAAGACGAAGTTTTCCAAGTCCTTCATTTGGGAACACAACAAACAATAAGTGACAGTAAATAATATTTATTAATGTCTTAAGCACAATTTCCCCACAACCAATAAATTGGTTTCTTAAGGTACAACATTAATTGGCGTCATTGCCAAGGAGAGAAGACAATAAGATTTTTCCCTGGGTTTCAATATTTTCCTCTAGTTGTTCAGTGAGGAGGAAATATTTAGCTATTTTGAATCAAAGCAATAACTCTCGCTTCAAGAAGGCCCCATATAAGATCAGACACTTCACAAAGAAGGTTCAAGCTCTTTCAAATCCTAAAAGGCTAGTTTCAAGGAGGGTTAGGAAGTCTAAGATCTCAACTAGACCAATTCCTACATTGTCTACATCAAGCAGCAACTTATCTGAACATTCATCTAATAGAGAGACATCTTTTTCATTATCTTCATTTCAGGAACCTAGCTGTCAAGACCAATCTTTTGAGTCTGTTACTTTTTATTTACCTGCTATAATTATTCAAACTTAACCAATAACCACATTACCTCCTTTACACATTCCATTTACCTCTCAGTCAAGTTCCACGTTTGTTGGTAATCGAAGTTCAGTAAACATGGCAGCACATGCATTTTTAGTGAATAGGTATGCACCTCTTCAACTACCAGAACCTTTCAATCAAATGCCACAGGATTACCTTAAAACTCTTCCACGTTTTTCAGGAGAAGATGAACAGACAACAAAGAATCATGTAGTAGTATTTTGTAATTTTGCAGAAAGCCTAAATGTTGAACATTTATATGTTGTTCTAAGACTCTTTGTTCAGTCCTTGGATGGAGAAGCAAGGAAATGGTTCAAAGGACTTCCCAATAATACCATTCCTTCTTGGGAAGAGATGGAATGTGTGTTTATTCAGAGATGGGGAGAAAAAACAGACCATGGATATTCATTAACAGAGTTTAATGACATAAAGAAGAAGTCTGATGAAAATGTGGCCGAATTTGTCAGAAGATTTAACAAAATTGTACAATAGTCTCCCAGCAGAGATTAAGCCTCCTCTTGCTGGTGCAAAAATAGATTTTGAAGGGGCTTTTGAATCAAATTTTGGATTCACAATAAGGGAAATAAGAGCTCCAACCCTTGATCAAATCCAAACAAATGCTTTAGATATAGAAGCAAATATGGTGGTTGTAGGAAAAACAACAAACGTTGGGTTGTGTTATATTCTTTCCATGACTAACCTACGTAGTCAACCGGGGGGTTAGAAGAGGGGCAGAGCCCCCCCTTCATTGCGCCGATTGTGCAGCGAGGGGGTCACAGGGGGGGTGGCAGCCCCCCTTGTCCGAGGGGTTTGAGGGGGCGGGTAGCCCCCCTCTACAAGGTCTGGGGCAGCACCCCGGGAAAAAAAAAATTGGACACTATATTAGATTGGGCGAACCTACCCATGGTTTTCGGTCCATGGTTTTGGACGTGATGGTTTTTGGTCCATGGTATTGGATGCTTCTACATGTATAAATATGTATTGTAACATTGAAAGGAATATAATGAAAAATCAAGCTGGTAGTCTTGGTTTTGGGATCTAGGGGAAAATCTCTATGTATATGTGTTTTATGTGTTATGCTCTCGCATTGTTTATTTTATGTGTTTTAGAATTTGTATGCAGGTAATTTCTGTACGGGGTTAAAACCTACATTTGGTATCACAACTGTTTTGGCTTCAAGGGTACGCCTTTGTTACTGAGGGGTTTCGCTCAGGCCTGTGGTAGACCCTGTTTAGTGGGAGAATTGCGAGATCGATTCTGGTGGTGAAAGAAGATGGTGAGCAGTGGAAAGATAGAGATCAAGAAATTTAATGGTCAGAGTTTTGAGTTGTGGAAACTCGAGATGGAGGATCTGTTGGTGGATAAAGATCAGTGGATCGCGGTAGATTCGAGTACTAAACCAACGGGAGTGACCGATGAAGAATGGAAGAAGTTGGGTCGGAAGGCAAAGAGCACAATACAATTGTGTATCTCAGATTCAGTATTGATGAATGTATCAGGGGAAGCTACGCAAAGGCTCTGTGGGACAAGTTAGGGACTTTGTACCAATCTAAGTCTCTGGTGAATAAACTATTCCTGCAGAAAAAGTTGTATAAACTGAGGATGAAAGATGGAGACTCAGTGACAGAGCATCTAAATGCTTTTAATACTGTGGTAAGTTAATTATCATCTGTTGATATTAAAATTTCAGATGAAGATAAGTGCATCAATTTGCTTTGTTCTCTACCAGATTCGTGGGATAGTCTGGTTATTGCAATAGGTAGCAATGCAACTGCTTTGCAGTTTGATGAAATAGTATCAGCCTTGCTGATGGAGGAGATGAGACGGAAAAATATTGACAACCAGAATGGTGATGCCTTGTCTGTACGAGGACGGTCCCAGAACAGAAACAAAATAAGTCATCGAGTGGGAGATCTAAATCTAGAGGGAGATCTAAATCTCCAGGAAAACCTACAAAGGTGGTGTGCTGGAAATGCGGAAAGGAAGGGCACTTCAGAAGGGAGTGTAAATCAAAAGCTCCTGATAAAGGAAAAGGATCTGATGATGCTCCTTCTGCAGAGGCGAAAACCACCTCAGATGAAGGTGGGGATGTGTACTTGGCTTCTTCAAGTACACATGTAGATCATGAGGCATGGTTGATTGACTCAGGTGCATCCTTTCACTTCACTCCCCATAGAGAGTGGTTCTACGAGTATGAGAAATATGATGGTGGTGATGTCTTCTTAGGAGATGATAGGAAGGCTAGAATCATTGGTCGCGGAAAAGTAAAGTTGAAGTTGCAAGGTGGAAGGGTTAGAACCCTTTCGGGTGTTCTGCGTATTCCTGCATTGGCCAGAAATCTTATTTCTGTAAGCAAGTTGGATGATGCAGGTGTAAAGACAGTGTTTGAGAAGGATCCCTGCAAGATGGTTCGAGGAGCATTGGTATTGATGCGGGGAGTTCGGATTGGAACTCTGTACAAGCTGCAAGGTAGCACTGTTTTGATGGGTGCAATAGTTCTGTGGTTCCTGAAAGTGGAGTTGAAAATGTAGTGGTCTCTGGAGAGAAGACCATGTTGTGGCATCAAAGGCTTGGACATATTGGAGAGAAGGGCCTTCGAATATTTCATGGTAAAGGTATGGTAAAAGGTATGATTAATAGGTCTCTGGATTTTGATTTCTACGAAAATTGTGTATACGGAAAGTAGAATCGTGTGAGTTTCCCCTCTGGTGGTAAGAGGGCACAACATATATTAGAGCTTGTGCACAGTAATGTGTTTGGACCTGTGAAGGTTCCATCACTGGGTAAATCTGTGTACTATATATCATTTATAGATAACTTCTCAAGGAATACATGGATATATTTCCTTAAGAAGAAATTTGAAGTCTTTGACAGGTTTAAAGAATTTAAGGCTCTAGGGGGAAACTAGATAGAGAAGAAGATAAAGGTGCTGAGGACAAATAATAATAGAGAGTTTTGCAGTAAGGAATTTGAATAATTCTATAAGAAGTGTGGTATAGCATGACAGAAGACTACTCCATATACACCTCAGCAAAATGGAGTTGCAGAAAGAATGAACACGATGTTGATGGAAAGGGCAAGAAGCATGCTCAGTGGTGCTGGGTTAGGACAAGAATTCTAGGTAGAGGCGGTGGAGACAGCATGTTACCTGGTCAACAGATCACCTTCATCAGCGTTGGAGGATAAGACTCCACAAGAGGTATGGACTGGTAAGAAACCCTCTCT
>APFE030191759.1:0-19953 GCA_000404065.3 Pinus taeda
ATTTGGAAACGACTGTTAAATGTTCATATCGAACTCATTATTATATGTTTGTTTTTCTTGTTTGCTGATAAATTTATCCGCCCACGGATGGTTGACCTTCAGTCCTTGAATGGCATTATACCGATGCCATACAACTAGGGGATTCTCACCTGTGTATGCCGTTAACCGGACTCTTCTACAGTTGAGAGTTTCGGCGGTTAATTTCCTAGTTCTTGCATTGTTCATTTATTACCGTATTTCATTTTCTTAAAAATCCCTTATCAATCGATGATTCTTGTGAGGTTTAAATTGCTGCTTATAAGGAAATGTATAAATATGTTCACAGGCTATCGTATCGTTCTTCTATGGCTGCTACATTCCGAATGTAGAAGATTTCATTATGAACATATGTGTTTTAATTGTTTGCGGTTCCGATTCTTGTATAATTGTGGCCAATGTATAATTCTATGTTTATGCAATTCTCTGTAGGAATACATATTTATTTCAAGTGCTACTAAGTAGCGTAGGTTTCAATATGAATACCCTAATTTCATATCTGGTACAGGTAGTTCGACTATGCTATTCTATTTCGACACTTAAATAGCTACTGTTCTTTACTTTTCCCATTTTAACTAGTCGAAAACATAAGATACAGGATATTATTCAATTTCTCACTCTGTTTTCTCTTTCTCACTTTATACATCATATGTATCTAACAGAGGTATTAATCATTACCGGTACTAATACTGTTAGTGCACAGGTTCTGATTTACAGCCCATAAGCCTTACTTTCAGCTACTATAATCAGATTTTATAACTACAGAATAATAACTAGTCTCCCAGAATTAATAAAATTACAGATACTTACCTGCGTATCCTGGTCCTTTATATTCTGCACTTCTACAGTACATAGAAAGTGGTTGAATGCTTGATGTCCTCCCAGCCACGAGACCAGTCTCCCGAACTGAGTCTCTCCCCCAAGCTATCTTGCCGGCCACAACCTCAGCAATAAGACACAAATGTGCCTGTGCTATCTGGTCCTCACCAGATGTAGCACATTCTTCCTCTGCTCTAGTGCCTCTTCCTTCTTTTCCCGTTTGTTCATCAACAACCCGGGTCTTTTCTTCTTTCCCCTTTTCTATGGGAAAGAAAGAACAGTTAGGGTTTCCCCTAATATGCTGGCAACTGTTTTTTCCTTTATAGTTAAACAGGAAGGGTAAATAACTTTCACATAAAGTTACTGTGTGCACATATATCATGCAATTCATATTATCTCATTTGCACAAATAATATTTTCATCATTTCAAGAAAATAATAATTTCTTGTTATTTTTATTAACCACAAGGTAAATAACAATTTATTCATGTAAAAATGTCTGGTCATTACATCTCCTCCCCTTGAGATTGGACACCATCTCGATGTCTCACAGTTCCGAACAGGTCGGGATAGGTCCTTTTCATCAATTCCTCATCTTCCCAAGTGGCCTCGTCAGGTCCAAAATGTCGCCACTGCACCTTAACTTGGGTAATAACTCGTTTCCGCAGCTGCACTTCTCTCTGGTCGAGAATGCTTAGCGGTTCGACCAGAACCTCTCCTTCCGGTTCGACCTGCAACACACAATTCCTTGAATTAGTTTTCTTTCCATATATAAATTCTTACTGAAATTATCATAACAATCACCCACCTGAATCTCTTGCCACCGAATCACATGCTTAGGGTCATACACATATTTCTTTAGAACAGAAACATGAAACACGTTATGGACTCGGATGTGACTGGGCAGGGCCAATTGGTAAGCTACTGGTCCGACCCTTGCTAAAATTTCAAAGGGTCCACAATATCGGGGTGCCAAATTAGCACAACCACTCCACTGTAAGGTACTTCTTTTGGCCTGAATTCGAATGTACACATGGTCCCCAACCTGAAACTCTTTAAACCTTCTCTTTCGATCAGCAAATTTTTTTTGTCTATCTTGGGTAGCTTTCAAATTAACCCGTACCCTTTTTACCAAATCTTCCATCTCCTTCAGCATTTCAGGACCTAGACTCAACTTATCTTCCGGTCCTCCCCAACTAGTGGGTGTACGACACTTCCGACCGTACAAAACTTCAAATGGGCTCATTTGTGTCGAGGTATGGTAACCATTGTTGTACGTGAATTCTACCAGATGTAGGTAGTCTTCCCACTTAGTGGGTTGTTGCATGACATAAGCCCTTAACATATCCTCCACCATCTGATTCATTCGTTCCGTTTGCCCATCTGTCTGTGGATGGTATGCTGTGCTGAAATTGAGTTGAGTTCCTAATTCCGCAAACAGTGTTTTCCAGAATGCTGAGGTGAATTTCACATCACGATCGGAAACTATTGTTTTCGGTAGTCCATGTAATCTGAATACATTCTGCATAAAAATGTGGGCGATCTGCGCAGCTCTATAAGTAGATTGCACCGGTATAAAGTGTGCGGCCTTACTTAATTTATCCACCACCACGAAAATGGAGTCATTATTCCTTTTTGTTCTGGGTAATCCTGTAATAAAGTCCATGGAGATGATTTCCCATTTCCATTCTGGAACTGGCAGTGGTTGTAGCAATCCTGCCGGATGCTGATGTTCAGCTTTGATCTGTTGGCATTCTAAGCACTTTGCCAGGTATTCAACAATGCTTTTCTTCATTCCAGGCCATAAATATTCTTTCCGGATTGCTGTTATCATCTTTTGATAGCCCGGATGACCTGCGTAATGGCTGATATGAAATTCGTCCATAATCAGATTTCTAATTCTATTTTGGTTAGGCACATACAATCTTTTCTTGAAGTAAATCCTTCCAGCATCATCTAATTCATATTCTTGTTGGCTGTCCTTTTTAGCAGCTTGCTGTATCTGTAATTTCAATTGTTGATATTCAGTATCTTGAACTACAATTTCTTTTATCATTTCCATGAAGGGACTCTCCCATCCACTGAAGGAAACTTCATACAAATTATGTATTTTCCGGCTCAAGGTGTCTGCTACCTTATTTTCCTTTCCTTGCAAATGCTTTATGTCAAAGTCAAAGCCACTTAGAAAGTCCACCCACCTCGCTTGCCTAGCATTTAGGGTAGGTTGGCTGAAATAATTAGTCAAACTGTGATGGTCGGTGTGCAATAAAAATTTCCGGCCCATGAGATAATGCTGCCACATCTTCAAGGCATGAATAACAGCAGCCAACTCTAAGTCATAAGCAGAATATTTCTGCTCATGTTCCTTCAGTTTTCGAGACTCGTAGGCAATTACTCTGCCTTCTTGCATCAAGACCCCTCCCAAACCTTCTTTGCTAGCATCTGTACATACTACATAATCCTTGTTGGGATCTGTTATACTCAGAATAGGTGCTGTGGTGAGCAGGTGTTTCAGCTGCTCGAAACTTTTCTGGCAATTTGGGGTCCAGTGAAACAGTTTTCCTTTCTTCTGCAGGGATGTAATGGGAAATGCTACCTTAGAGAAACCTTCCACGAATCTCCTGTAATAACCAGCTAACCCCATGAAAGATCGAACATCTGCTACATCTTTTGGAACCGGCCATTCCATTATCGCTTTTATCTTTTCCGGATCTACTGCAATTCCATCTTATGTGATTACGTGACCCAAATACTAAATTTCTGCTTTGAAAAAGTCACATCTACTAAACTTAGCGTACAGCTGATGTTCTCGAAGGGTCTGCAACACTATTCGGAGGTGTTCGTGATGTTCTTCGATAGTGCGTGAGTAAATTAAGATATCATCAATAAATATCAGCACGAACTGGTCCAGATAAGGATGGAAAATACCATTCATCAAGCACATGAAGGTAGCCGGGGCGTTGGTAAGTCCAAACGGCAAAACCACAAATTCATAGTGCCCATACCTTGTCCTAAAAGCTGTTTTTGCGATGTCCTCATCCTTAATTCTGATCTGGTGATAACCTGATCGTAAATCGATCTTTGAGAACACAGTCGCGCCTTTTACTTGATCGAACAATTCGTCGATCCAGGGAAGAGGATACTTGTTTTTAATAGTCAACTTATTCAATTGTCTGTAATCAATGCACATCCGGAGGGTGCCGTCCTTCTTCCTAACAAATAATACCGGCGCCCGCCATGAAGACACACTGGGACGGATGTAATTCTTGTCCAGTAATTCTTGCAACTGCATTTTTAATTCTGTCAACTCAGGCACGCTCATTCTGTAGGGTGCTCGTGATACTGGTGCAGCCCCTGGTACCAACTCTATAGTAAAATCTATATTTCTTCGCGGTGGAAGTCCTGGAATTTCTTCCGGAAACACATCCGTAAATTCTTGTATTACAGGGATATTATTCAAAGATGCAGATTTATCCTTGGAGTTGACATAACCCACTTGAATGGCGTATACTTGACAGCCTTTCCGTACACATTTTACCAACTGATTTGCAGTTATCGGTCGAACCTGCACTGGTCGCCTGATTCCCTGCATTTCCTTGCTGTATCCTTGTTGATCTCTGTAATAAATAACTTTGGTTTTTCAATCAACTAAAGACCAGTGCTTCTCCAACCAGTCCATACCGATTAGAATGTCATAGGAACCCAAAGGGAGTATGTTCAGGTCAGCTGTTATTGGCTGGTCTGCTATAGTAAATGAGCAGTCGTTGATCTTGGCGGTTACCCGCCGCTTAGCCCCAGTAGCTAATTGCACTAGCCATGGGTTTTTAAATTTAGCAGATTGCAAATTACAACGTTCCACTACTTTCGGGTTCACATAACTTAATGTGGCCCCGGGATCAATCAAAACAGATATGGTAAGGTTTGAAATTTTACCTTCGAACTCGACCATGGTTGGTTGATATTCCGCCTGTCGATCCTCCAAGGCCGCATTGATTCTAGGTACGCTTCGACCCACTTCGCCAACAGTTGAGGCTTCATGAATTTGAGACAACTGTTCAGTCCCTTTCCGTTGTGGGCAATTTTTGATGTAGTGAGGTCCCCCGCAACCCCAGCACTGTACAGGGGGTCTTGCTGTCCCCTCATTGTCAGATCTAATTTGCTGCTCACTGACCTTGGATTCATTTGCGGATCTGAACTTAGGTGTAGTTCTGGCTGTAAATCTGCTGTTGGTTCCTTTGCCAGCTCCTTTATTTCCATTATTGCGTGTCCCTTTGTTATTTCCAACTGTCTTAAAATTCTTCTTCTCATTCCATTTCCTGCTAGCAGTTTCCCCTTTCTGTTTACTTTGCTGATAGCAAAGTCTAGCTTTGCGGATTACTTCATCCATCGATTTTGGATTATCAAATTCAATCCTTTCTTCCATGTATGGGGGTAAACTACTAACAAATCGCTGCACTTTCGCTTTTTCCTCTCTTATATACGGTACGTAACGAAGTAAGGAAGTAAAACGGGTGATGAATTCATCCATGGTCTGCTGTCCCAATCGCAGATCATGGAATTCTCTGGCTTTTTCATCATAAAAGCGTTCTGTGAGATATCTCTCCTTGAAGAACCTTTGGAAATTATCCCATGTTATGTTTTGCTCTGTAACCCCTTTTACGATCTTCACTTCTTCCCACCATAAGGTGGCCTTTCCTTGTAATTGAAAAATAGCTAGTCGTGCTTTAAGATTATGATCATACTCATAAAGCTGAAAATACTTATTCGTATTGATTAACCATGCTTCAGCGGCTTCTTCTTGCTCTCCGTCAAAATGCGGTGGCTTAATCTTACAGAATTCCCCTTGTAGTTCTACCCTTTGTCTTTTCGAGGTTTACTGTTCTAATACATTGTCAGAGCGTTCTTCCTGCTCCTCTGATCCTTCAGGGGGTATGTGATGGTTCTGCTCTTCTGACATCCTTTGTTGTTCCGCACTCGGATTAACTGGTAATTGATTTTGTCTGTCGGACAAACTTTTTAAAATTCTTTCTTGTTCCATTGTTAATCGGGCGTTATCTTCTCGCAATCTAGCCATCTCATTCTTCAGCTCCTGCACAGTTTCCAGAATTGCTTGATTTATGACTCTGGCTTCCTCGCCAAGTTGTACCCACAATTTCGGGTTATTTTCTGCACCGGTTGCGCCCTGTCCCATTACAGGTCATCACGGTGTATGCTCTGTTCTTCTCATATCTGTTATTCTCAGAATCTGATCCTGCGTAAGAAAACATGCACAAGTAATAAAGAAAAATGATTATTTGTCAATTCATTTTCACATGTTCATTCATCCTTGTCTTACCCAGAGGTCACAGTACTGTATCTGGGCTCTGATACCATATGTCATAACCCTCCATAACAATATTACAAATTAAAATTTTTTTTATTACTTTATATAAATACTTTTCAATAGTTGGGGGCTTATCATGATAGTCGACTTGATCATTTCGGATGTGATTAATGTACATGGATACGGCATATCTAACCTTGTCAGTTGATTGTCCTTGATCGATTGACCCGGTACTTACCAAACTGTTTGGCGGTAGTTTGTGGCATTCCATGAGTGACACCTGGCATTCTGAGTCCACGCCAGCGATCAGTGTTACTGAACCCTGAGTTGGTAGCTGGGGGCTTTAATGTCTCAGTCCCGCCATGCCATTTCTCGGGATCCTCACTGTGATCACCGGCCAGGATCGTTTCCAACGATCGGACGGTGGGAGATTGGACTGCCTCGGACGGGGCAATTACTTAGGGTTTCATTTCACGCGGCTCGGGTCATTTGTTCATTGCTCAGCTCTGCGGATGCAGTCTCTGCTCCAGCGCCGTTGCCATACTCAGGAGGCCATTATTATTGCATTTCTGGTTCATCTTCACCGGTGTAATTGGAGGAACTCTAGAGATGGTTTGTTGGCGGCGAAACCCTCCCTGTTCCCTGCGCTTAGCTCCATCTGCAATAGGTAATGCATTCCTCCTAGCTTGTTTACGGCACTAATTCATTCCTTCACTATATTTATGGGCATATTCTAACTACTGGTTTATCACTAATTTACGCAGGGTAGCAAGTCGACGAGGCCGCGGTTGCGAGGATCAACAGTGTTTCGACCTTCAACCCCTTATCCGGTAAGCACCCTACCACTGTAGGTCTGTACTATTGATTCCACCTGGAAGTTTGACTTATATTGTTTGCTTCTGCCAGGGTTTTGTCGATCTTATGATTGTTTGGCGCTATGGCCGCACCTCGGCAAGATTTCCTTTCTGTTCACTGTTATGATTATTTGGGATTAAAGCCCAGGTTGCCGTTTGGTATAGCTGGTCATAGGGTTTTGACTTCGGTCATGGTCTATCATATAGCTCGGCTCGTATGTCTGTAATTTATGTGAGTACTCAAATAGACAGTTGTAATGAATTCGGTATTTTAAGGCCGAGGTTAATATATTGAGATTATGGGTTTACTTTTATTGTCGAACATACTTCGCATACTCAGGTCTTTTGTTGTATTTCTTTACTGTTTAGCATATTTACACTTGGTTAGCGCACGGGTCGCTCCTCATGAGCCACCGAGTCTCCTCATGATGTGCACTGGTTATTTACTTCTATTTTAATGAATTATACCAAGGGTTTTGGTTTGCAGTCCTGCTCTTTCTGAGGTTGCCGCCTCTCGGAGGTTAAACGATACATGGGTAATGCGTTGATAATGAACTTATGCATTTCATGGTTAATATTTGATTAATTTTCGAATAACAGATTCTTATAATTAAATCTGGTGTGTTTATATATGGAATGAGGAGGAAGCCTATTACGTCCAGTAACGGCTACACCTTTAGTGGTTTACCACTCCTCATTATCATTTGGAAACGACTGTTAAATGCTCATATCGAACTCATTATTATATGTTTGTTTTTCTGGTGTTGCTGATAAATTTATCCGCCCCGCGGATGGTTGACCTTCAGTCCTTGAATGGCATTATACCGACGCCATACAACCAGGGGATTCTCACCTGTGTATACCGTTAACCGGACTCTTCTACAGTTGAGAGTTTCGGCGGTTAATTTCCTAGTTCTTGCATTGTTCATTTATTACCGTATTTCATTTTCTTAAAAATCCCTTACCAATCAATGATTCTTGTGAGGTTTAAATTGCTGCTTATAAGGAAATGTATAAATATGTTCACAGGCTATCGTATCGTTCTTCTATGGCTGCTACATTCCGAATGTAGAAGATTTCATTCTGAACATATGTGTTTTAATTGTTTGCGGTTCCGATACTTGTATAATTGTGGCCAATGTATAATTCTATGTTTATGCAGTTCTCTGTAGGAATGCATATTTATTTCAAGTGCTACTAAGTAGCGTAGGTTTCAATATGAATACCCTAATTTCATATCTGGTACAGGTAGTTCGGCCATGTTATTCTATTTCGACACTTAAATAGCTACTGTTCTTTACTTTTCCCATTTTAACTAGTCGAAAACATAAGATACAGGATATTATTCAATTTCTCACTCTGTTTTCTCTTTCTCACTTTACACATCATATGTATCTAACAAAGGTATTAATCATTACCGGTACTAATACCGTTAGTGCACAGGTTCTGATTTACAGCCCATAAGCCTTACTTTCAGCTACTATAATCAGATTTTTATAACTACAGAATAATAACTAGTCTCCCAGAATTAATAAAATTACAGATACTTACCTGCGTATCCTGGTCCTTTATATTCTACACTTCTACAGTACGTAGAAAGTGGTTGAATGCTTGATGTCCTCCCAGCCATGAGACCAGTCTCTCGAACTGAGTCTCTCCCCCAAGCTATCTTGCTGGCCACAGCCTCAGCAATAAGACACAAATGTGCCTGTGCTATCTGGTCCTCACCAGACGTAGTGCATTCTTCCTCTGCTCTAGTGCCTCTTCATTCTTTTTTCCCCCGTTTGTTCATCAACAACCCGGGTCTTTTCTTCTTTCCCCTTTTCTATGGGAAAGAAAGAACAGTTAGGGTTTCACCTAATATGCTGGCAACTGTTTTTCCTTTATAGTTAAGCAGGAAGGGTAAGTAACTTTCATATAAAGTTACTGTGTGCACATATATCATGCAATTCATATTATCTCATTTGCACAAATAATATTTTCATCATTTCAAGAAAATAATAATTTCTTGTTATTTTTATTAACCACAAGGTAAATAACAATTTATTCATGTAAAAATGTCTGGTCATTACATCTCCTCCCCTTGAGATTGGACATCGTCTCGGTGTCTCACAGTTCCGAACAGGTCGGGATAGGTCCTTTTCATCAATTCCTCATCTTCCCAAGTGGCCTCGTCAGGTCCAAAATGTCGCCACTGCACCTTAACTTGGGTAATAACTCGTTTCCGCAGCTGCACTTCTCTCTGGTCAAGAATGCTCAGCGGTTCGACCAAAACCTCTCCTTCCGGTTCGACCTGCAACACACAATTCCTTGAATTAGTTTCCTTCCCATATATAAATTCTTGCTGAAATTATCGTAACAATCACCCACCTGAATTTCTTGCCATCGAATCACATGCTTAGGGTCATACACATATTTCTTTAGAACAGAAACATGAAACACGTTATGGACTCGGATGTGACTGGGCAGGGCCAGTTGGTATGCTACTGGTCCGACCCTTGCTAAAATTTCAAAGGGTCCACAATATCGAGGTGCCAACTTAGCACATCCACTCCACTGTAAAGTACTTCTTTTGGCTTGAATTCGAATGTACACGTGGTCCCCAACCTGAAATTCCTTAAATCTTCTCTTTCGATCAGCAAATTTTTTTTGTCTATCTTGGGCAACTTTCAAATTAACCCGTACCCTTTTTACCATATCTTCCATCTCCTTCAACATTTCAGGTCCTAGACGCAATTTATCTTCTGGTCCTCCCCAACTAGTCGGTGTACGACACTTCCGACCGTACAAAACTTCAAATGGGCTCATTTGTGTCGAGGTATGGTAACCGTTGTTGTACGCGAATTCTACCAGATGTAGTTAGTCTTCCCACTTAGTGGGTTGTTGCTTGACATAAGCCCTTAGCATATCCTCCACCATCTGATTCACTCGTTCCGTTTGCCCATCTGTCTGCGGATGGTATGCTGTGCTAAAATTAAGTTGAGTTCCTAATTCTGCAAACAGTGTTTTCCAGAATGCTGAGGTGAATTTCACATCACGATCGGAAACTATTGTTTTCGGAAGTCCATGTAATCTGAATACATTCTGCATAAAAATGTGGGTGATCTGCGCAGATCTATAAGTAGATTGCACCGGTATAAAGTGTGCGGCCTTACTTAATTTATCCACCACCACGAAAATGGAGTCATTATTCCTTTTTGTTCTGGGTAATCCTGTAATAAAGTCCATGGAGATGATTTCCCATTTCCATTCTGGAACTGGCAATGGTTGTAGCAATCCTGCCGGATGCTGATGTTCAGCTTTGATCTGTTGGCATTCTAAGCACCTTGCCAGGTATTCAACAATGCTTTTCTTCATTCCAGGCCAGAAATATTCTTTTCGGATTGCTGTTATCATCTTTTGATAGCCCGGATGACCTGCGTAATGGCTGATATGAAATTCGTCCATAATCAGATTTCTAATTCTGTTTTGGTTAGGCACATACAATCTTTTCTTGAAGTAAATCCTTCCAGCATCATCTAATTCATATTCTTGTTGGCTGTCCTTTTTAGCAGATTGTTGTATCTGTAATTTCAATTGCTGATATTCAGTATCTTGATCTGCAATTTCTTTTATCATTTCCATGAAGGGACTCTCCCATCCACTGAAGGAAACTTCATACAAATTATGTATTTTCTGGCTCAAGGCATCTGCTACCTTATTTTCCTTTCCTTGCAAATGCTTTATGTCAAAGTCAAAGCCACTTAGAAAGTCCACCCACCTCGCTTGCCTAGCATTTAAGGTAGGTTGGCTGAAATAATTAGTCAAACTGTGATGGTCGGTGTGCAATAAAAATTTCCGGCCCATGAGATAATGCCGCCACATCTTCAGGGCATGAATAACAGCAGCCAACTCTAAGTCATAAGCAGAATATTTCTGCTCATGTTCTTTCAGTTTTCGAGACTCGTAGGCAATTACTCTGCCTTCTTGCATCAAGACCCCTCCCAAACCTTCTTTGCTAGCATTTGTACATACTACATAATCCTTGTTGGGATCTGCTATACTCAGAATAGGTGCTGTAGTGAGCAGGTGTTTCAGCTGCTCGAAACTTTTCTGGCAATTTGGGGTCCAATGAAACAATTTTCCTTTCTTCTGCAGGGACGTAATGGGGAATGCTACCTTAGAGAAACCTTCCACGAATCTCCTGTAATATCCAGCTAACCCCATGAAAGATCTAACATCTGCTACATCTTTTGGAACCGACCATTCCATTATCGCTTTTATCTTTTCCGGATCTACTGTAATTCCATCCTTTGTGATTACATGACCCAAATACTGAATTTCTGCTTTGAAGAAGTCACATTTACTAAACTTAGCGTACAGCTGATGTTCTCGAAGGGTCTGCAACACTATTCGGAGGTGTTTGTGATGTTCTTCGATAGTGCGTGAGTAAATTAAGATATCATCAATAAATATCAGCACGAACTGGTCCAGATAAGGATGGAAAATACCATTCATTAAGCACATGAAGGTTGCTGGGGCGTTGGTAAGTCCAAATGGAAAAACCACGAATTCATAGTGCCCATACCTTGTCCTAAAAGTTGTTTTTGCGATGTCCTCATCCTTAATTCTGATCTGGTGATAACCTGATCGTAAATCGATCTTTGAGAACACGGTCGCGCCTTTTACTTGATTGAACAATTCGTCGATCCGGGGAAGAGGATACTTGTTTTTAATAGTCAACTTATTCAATTGTCTGTAATCAATGCACATCCGGAGGGTGCCGTCCTTCTTCCTAACAAATAATACCGGCGCCCCCCATGGAGACACACTGGGACGGATGTAATTCTTGTCCAGTAATTCTTGCAACTGCATTTTTAATTCTGTCAACTCAGGCACGCTCATTCTGTAGGGTGCTCGTGATACTGGTGCAGCCCCTGGTACCAATTCTATAGTAAAATCTATATTTCTTCGCGGTGGTAGTCCTGGAATTTCTTCCGGAAACACATCCGTAAATTCTTGTATTACAGGGATATTATTCAAAGATGCAGATTTATCCTTGGAGTTGACATAACCCACTTGAATGGCGTACACTTGACAGCTTTTCCGTACACATTTTACCAACTGATTTGCAGTTATCGGTCGAACCTGCACTGGTCACCTGATTCCCTACATTTCCTTGATGTTTCCTTGTTGATCTCTGTAATAAATAACTTTGGTTTTGCAATCAACTAAAGACCAGTGCTTCTCCAACTAGTCCATACCGATTAGAATGTCATAGGAACCCAAAGGGAGTATGTTCAGGTCAGCTGTTATTGGCTAGTCTGCTATAGTAAATGAGCAGTCGTTGATCTTGGCGGTTACCCGCCGCTTAGCCCCAGTAGCTAATTGTACTAGCCATGGGTTTTTAAATTTAGCAGATTGCAAATTACAACGTTCCACTACTTTCGGGTTCATATAACTTAATGTGGCTCCGGGATCAATCAAAACAGATATGGTAAGGTTTGAAATTTTACCTTCGAACTCGACCATGGTTGGTTGATATTCCACCTGTCGATCCTCCAAGGCCGCATTGATTCTGGGTACACTTAGACCCACTTCGCCAACAGTTGAGGCTTCATGAATTTGAGACAACTGTTCAATCCCCTTCCGTTGTGGGCAATTTTTGATGTAGTGAGGTCCCCCACAACCTCAGCACTGTACAGGGGGTCTTGCTGTCCCCTCATTGTCCAATCTGATTTGCTGCTCACTGACCTTGGATTCATTTGCGGATCTGAACTTAGGTGTAGTTCTGGCTGTAAATCTGCTGTTGGTTCCTTTGCCAGCTCCTTTATTTCCATTATTGCGTATCCCTTTGTTATTTCCAACTGTCTTAAAATTCTTCTTCTCATTCCATTTCCTGCTAGCAGTTTCCCCTTTCTGTTTACTTTGCTGATAGCAAATTCTAGCTTTGCGGATTACTTCATCCATCAATTTTGGATTATCAAATTCAATCCTTTCCCGCATGTACGGGGGTAAACTACTAACAAATCGCTGCACTTTCGCTTTTTCCTCTCTTATATACGGTACGTAGCGAAGTAAGGAAGTAAAACGGGTGATGAATTTATCCATGGTCTGTTGTCCCAATCGCAGATCATGGAATTCTCTGGATTTTTCATCATAAAAGCGTTCTGTTAGATATCTCTCCTTGAAGAACCTTTGGAAATTATCCCATGTTATGTTTTTCTCTGTAACCCCTTTTACGATCTTCACTTCTTCCCACCATAAGGTGGCCTTTCCTTGTAATTGAAAAATAGCTAGTCGTGCTTTAAGATTATGATCATACTCATAAAGATGAAAATACTTATTCATATTGATTAACCATGCTTCAGCGGCTTCTTCTTGCTCTCCGTCAAAATGCGGTGGCTTAATCTTACGAAATTCCCCTTGCAGTTCTACCCTTTGTCTTTTCGAAGTTTGCTGTTCAAATACATTGTCGGAGCGTTCTTCCTGCTCCTCTGATCCTTCAGGGGGTATGTGATGGTTCTGCTCTTCCGACATCCTTTGCTGTTCCGCACTCGAATTAACTGGTAATTGATTTTGTCTGTCGGACAAACTTTTTAAAATTCTTTCTTGTTCCATTGTTAATCGGGCGTTATCTTCTCGCAATCTAGCCATCTCATTCTTCAGCTCCTGCACAGTTTCCAGAATTGCTTGATTTGTGACTCTAGCTTCCTCGCCAAGTTGTACCCACAATTCTGGGTTATTTTCTGCACCAGTTGCGCCCTGTCCCATTACAGGTCGTCGCGGTGTATGCTCTGCTCTTCTCAGAATCTGATCCTGCGTAAGAAAACTTTCACAAGTAATAAAGAAAAATGATTATTTGTCAATTCATTTTCACATGTTCATTCATCATTGTCTTACCCAGAGGTCACAGTACTGTATCTGGGCTCTAATACCATATGTCATAACCCTCCATAACAACATTACAAATTAAAAAAAAAATTATTACTTTATATAAATACATTTCAATAATTGGGGCTTGTCATGATAGTCGACTTGATCATTTCAGATGTGATTAATGTGCATGGATACGGCATATCTAACTCCTGTCAGTTGATTGTCCTTGATCGCTTGACCCGGTACATACAAAACCATTTGGCGGTAGTTTGTGGCGCTCCATGAGTGACACCTGGCATCCTTAGTCCACGCCAGTGATCAGCGTTACTGAACCCTGAGTTGGTAGCTGGGGACTTTAATGTCTCAGTCCCGCCATACCACCTCTCGGGATTCTCACTGTGATCACCGGCCAGGATCGTTTCCAACGATCGAACGGTGGAAGATTGGTCTTCCTCGGACGGGGAAATACTTAGGGTTTCATTTCACGCGGTTTTGGTCATTTGTTCATTGCTCAGCTCTGCGGTTGCAGTCTCCGCTCCGACACCGCTGCCATACTCGGGAGGCCATTATTATTGCATTTCTGGTTCAACTTCACCGGTGTATTGGAGGAACTCTAGAGATGGCCTGTTGGCGGCGAAACCCTCCCTGTTCCCTGCCCTTAGCTCCATCTGCAACAGGTAATGTGTTCCTCCTAGCTTATTTACGGCACTAATTCATTCCTTCACTATATTTATGGGCATATTCTAACTACTGGTTTATCACTGATTTACGCAGGGTAGCAGGTCGACGAGGCCACGATTGCGAGGATCAACAGTGTTTCGACCTTCAACCCCTTATCCGGTAAGCACCCTACCACCGTAGGTTTGCACTATTGATTCCACCTGGAAGTTCGACTTATATTGTTTGCATATGCTAGGGTTTTGTCGATCTTATGATTGTTTGGCGCTATGGCCGCACCTCGGCAAGATTTCCTTTCTATTCACTGTTATCATTATTTGGGATTGAAGCCCAGGTTGCCGTTTGGAATAGTTGGTCATAGGGTTTTAACTTCGGTCATGGTCTGTCATATAGCTCGGCTCGTATGACTGTAATCTATGTGAGTACTCAAATAGACAAATTGTAATGAATTCGGTATTTAAAGGCCGAGGTTAATATATTGAGATTATGGGTTTACTTTTTATTGTCGAACAGACTTCGCATACTCAGGTCTTTTGTTTTACTTCTTTACTATTTAGCATATTTATACTTGGTTAGCGCACGGTGTCGCTCCTCATCAGCCACCGAGTCTCCTCATGATATGCACTGGTTATTTACTTCTATTTTAATGAACTATACCGAGGGTTTTGGTTTGCAGTCCTGCTCTTTCTGAGGTTGCCGCCTCTCGGAGGTTAGACGATACATGGGTAATGCGTTGATAATGAACTTATGCATTTCATGGTTAATGTTTGATTAATTTCGAATGACAGATTCTTATAATTAAATCTGGTGTGTTTATATATGGAATGAGGAGGAAGCCTGTTACGTCCAGTAACGGCTACACCTTTAGTGGTTTACCACTCCCCATTATTATTTGGAAACGATTGTTAAATGTTCATATCGAACTCATTGTTGTACGTTGTTTTTTTTTGTTTTGCTGATAAATAAATTTATCCGCCCCGCGGATGGTTGACCTTCAGTCCTTGAATGGCATTATACCGACGCCATACAACCAGGGGTTCTCACCTGTGTATGCGGCTAACCAGACTCTTCTACAGTTGAGAGTTTCGGCGGTTAATTTCCCAGTTCTTGCATTGTTCATTTATTACCGTATTTCGTTTTCTTAAAAATCCCTTATCAATCGATGATTCTTGTGAGGTTTAAATTGCTGCTTATAAGGAAATGTATAAATATGTTCACAGGATATCGTATCATTCTTCTATGGCTGTTACATTCCGAATGTAGAAGACTTCATTCTGAACATATGTGTTTTAATTGTTTGCGGTTCCGATACTTGTATAATTGTGGCCAATGTATAATTCTATGCTTATGCAGTTCTCTGTAGGAATGCATATTTATTTCAAGTGCTAATAAATAGCGTAGGTTTCAATATGAATACCCTATTTTCATATCTGGTACAGGTAGTTCGGCCATGCTATTCTATTTCGACACTTAAAATAGCTACTGTTCTTTACTTTTCCCATTTTAACAAGTTGAAAGCATAAGATACAGGATATTATTCAATTTCTCACTCTGTTTTCTCTTTCTCACTTTATACATCATATGTATCTAACAGAGGTATTAATCATTACCGGTACTAATACCGTTAATGCACAAGTTCTGATTTACAACCCATAAGCCTTACTTCCAGCTACTATAATCAGATTTTTATGACTACAGAATAATAACTAGTCTCCCAGAATTAATAAAAATTACAGATACTTACCTGCGTATCCTGGTCCTTTATATTCTGCACTTCTACAATACGTAGAAAGTGATTGAATGCTTGATGTCCTCCCAGCCACGAGATCAGTCTCCCGAACTGAGTCTCTCCCCCAAGCTATCTTGCCGGCCACAGCCTCAGCAATAAGAACACAAATGTGCCTGTGCTATCTGGTCCTCACTAGACGTAGCACATTCTTCCTCTGCTCTAGTGCCTCTTCTTTCTTTTCCCCCGTTTGTTCATCAACAACCCGGGTCTTTTCTTCTTTCCCCTTTTCTATGGGAAAGAAAGAACAGTTAGGGTTTCCCCTAATATGATGGCAACTGTTTTTCCTTTATCGTTAAGCAGGAAGGGTGAATAACTTTCACATAAAGTTACTGTGTGCACATATATCATGCAATTCATATTATCTCATTTGCACAAATAATATTTTCATCATTTCAAGAAAATAATAATTTCTTGTTATTTTTATTAACCACAAGGTAAATAACAATTTATTCATGTAAAAATGTCTGGTCATTACAATATAAGAAAATAAATAATGACGAAAAGTCTCAATTGCTGAAGGAGCTGTGCATCTTAACTGTGGTCTCGGTCCATTTTTGCGGAAGTGATCTCATTTCATCTTTATCTTACCGTATGTCATTATCTTCGTCTTCGTTTTCATGTCTCGCTTATCAGTCACAATGAAACGTGACTAACTTTTACGTAACAAACAATGGTGTCCAGTTATAATGTGATGGAAACTGATCCTCTCCTTCCTATTCAACACCTTGCACTATATCGCACTCAACTGAAAGGCCGTATTCAAGAGATCCAACCGGCATTCTGCGAAAACCTTGGACAACCTTGAAGAAAATTTTATATATTCAAATTATCACTAATTAAATTATGTAATATATTTTACACATGAAAATAACATACCATTTTTTAAAAAATTAAATTTCATATATTTATATATAAATATTATAAATAAAAAAAATTATATTTAAAAGTTAATTCAGTTTCTTATGATTCATTTTTCTATACTCATATTCAAATCAACTCTTCTTTCTTGAAAAAATTAAATATGGAAAACATTTACACATTTTTTATTAAATTATTTACAACCATTCAGGAATTTTTCAATTTCCAGCTTTAATATACTAAAGTTGATATTAAAAATATTTACATAAAAATAGACATTAAAAAATTTAATTTATTGATGACAATGATTTTATTTTTTGCTAAAATAAATATTAATACAATTAAAGATATTATAAATAAGTTGTAAAGAACACTTATTTATAAAATAAAATAAAATTACTTTTAATTAACATGTGTTTTTTTTAAGGTCACAAGTTCAAAACGAAAGGGTTAAAGTATGTATGCCTTTATACACCTAACGGTCAAATCAATGTGAAGGTGGGTCCCTTGTTCCACAGATAAGAGGGTCTCATACACCATTGTGATGTATGGCTTGGCTGTCACCGCTAAAAGGTGGTCAAAATCAGTGTGAAGGTGGTCCCTTGTTCCACAAAATAAGAGGGTCTCAATACACCATTGTGAATGTATTGCTTGGCTGGTCCACCTCAAATTAGAAATCATGATATAATATATAAATTAATTATAATAAAAAAAATAATTAATTTTAAGATTCCAAGGCATATATTGACAGATGGCAGATTTTTACTCTATAATTTAATGGCTAAATATAATAGTATAATATATATTTATATATATATATATTTTAAATATATATATAAATATATATATATATACTCTTACTCCTTTTAAATTTTAAGATTAATATTTTTTTTAAATGAAAAAATATATTTTTTAAATTATTAAAAAACCAATTTTTTTTAATTTGACAAACTTTTTTTAATTAAACCAAATAAATATTAAAGCATTTTTAAAAATATTAAATATTAGAAATATCCTTACTAATATATTCAATATATCATAAGCTTTACCTAATACAACAATTAAAAAATAAATAATTGAGTCAATAAATTCATTTTACAATCCAATATAAAAGCGATATGAGTGCTCAATTTGAAATTAAATACATTTAATTAAAAACATTTTTAAATGAAAAAGAAGTGGTGTGTAGTTCGTGGACGATAGAACCACACTCTTCACAACTGAATGATGATACCGTCTTTGCCTGTCTCTTGGGTCCATTTCTGCCTTTTTGTTGTAAGAGTAATCTATCTTCGCAGGGATGAATCGGCACCCATTTCTTTCAACATACTATACCTCTATTACTACCAAAACAGTATGGAAACCCCACAAATAACACATAATGATTAAGGCAAAGATCATGAACAGAGAAAACCTAACAAGCAAATATATTATTACAGCTTCACAGACAATCTATTTTATGAGAACCCAAACAAGCAAGAAAGGGCGTGGCAGCTGTAAGCGGCAGTGAGCATGGGTTGTGAAAGATCATTAATATCATAATACTAAAACGAATGGACACTTAGGACGAAGAGGTTTCATGCGTAGAGAGAAGACACTGCCATCATACATCTTCTACCACTCATTCATCTCAAACTCAAAGTGAGTGAAGAGAAGGGGTGAGATATATAAAGACGGTGTCGTCTCCCCTGTGCAGAAAACACAGAACGCCCTCCCCTTCTCCACAATGATCTTGCCGCCGGCCTGTCAAACAGAAAGGCACCTCCCCCTATTTATAAAGTTTTCAGTTTTTAGTTAATCTTAATGTTAAGTAACGCCTTAATTTTAACCCACAATTAATCCCTAATGACTTAGACCTATTCATCCACAACAGCTTGCACCCTGATAACTTCCATTCTTTTCTAGGTTTTTGCTGATTTCCAAGGTGAATATATCGACGACTCCGATTGGTCAATGCTGTTTGGATGATACAGGCCAACGGTCTAGGTCCCAAAGTCGGTCGAAGACGTAATAATGCAGTTCAAAGTTATGACCAATCATAATATTAAAATGAATGATCTCTTGAAAGGGTTTGCAGGCAGCACCAATACATTTCTTACTGACCCCTTATTTCCCTATTTTCCTCTTTTTCTCCCCATCCCTCTACCCTTCTATCCCTTCATCCCTCTCTCCACTTTTCTCTCCCCATGGTCTACTATATATATATATATATATATATATATTTCCTTCTTCCTCTATCCCTCAATCCCTTCCTCCCCCTCTCCACATCTCCTCTCTTCCCACTTGTACTCTATGTCTCTCAACTCTCTATCAATCTTTCTACTTCCTCTACACCTCTTTCCCTCGCATTCCATATCTTGTATCTCTATTCCCCTCCATTATCCTCTCTCACACTATCCCTTCCCCCCTCTTTCCCACTATCTCCTTCATTCTCTCTCACCATCCCTACCTCTCTCTACCTCCACTCTTTCCCACCTTCCACTCTATTCCTCTCGCTCATCCCTCCTTCCTCTCTCTCTCTCTCTCTCTCTCCCCCTCACTCCCCCTCTCGCATCTCTCCCCATACCTCCTTCCCCTCTCTCACTGTTCATCTTCTTCCCTTGTTTGTGCCCCCTCCCTCACTCTCTCTCACCTTCCCTCTCTTCCTTATCTCTCTCCCCCCTCTCATGCTCACTCACTCTCTCCCCATTTTATACCCATTCCTCTCCCTACCCCACTCTCCATCTCTCTTGCATCCAA
>APFE030191760.1:1323-16920 GCA_000404065.3 Pinus taeda
GGGGGGGGGGGCGATTCCTGCAACTATGTTATCAACAACATTAGATTCATCATACCTGGTGTTTCTTGATCTCTTGGGAGGGCGACCATTTCCATGTTGAGTAGCGAGCATTCCTTTTTCCTCTGTTGTTGAACCTACCATTTCTTTGATTGTGGTTTCCCCCGAAATTGTTGTTGTTGTCATCATCATGAGGTGTATCCCTCCTATTAGGAGACTCCCTAGCATAGTGGCCAAACTTGTTGCAAGTGAAGCATCTTCCCTTCCTCCCATTCTTGAAAACTGGTCTTCCTTGACATTGCTTCTTTGAACCTGCATTGTTCTTTTTAGCATGAGCGGAGAATGTAGTAGGATCATTCCTATTTGAAGGCATATCTAGTTCCATCATCCTTGTTTCTTCTTGAAAACATCTAGTCAACAATTCTTCAAAACCTGGAATCTTGTTGTTGTTAAGAATAGTAGTGTTGAAGGAGGCTCAGAAATCTTTCCCTGCACATAATCCATAACATCCTGCTCTTCCAAAGTCAAGTCTAGAGACATCTTCCATGCATGATAATCAGACTTATCATTGAGCTTGTCATCAGGCTTGAAGTAAGATGTGGAGGCCATTGACTCTTGTCCTTATCCAACAAATCTCAGTGATTGCTCTTTTCACTCTTGCTTGGGCTTTGTCTTCACCTCAGCTCTGATACCATGTTAATTTTAGATAACAATGGTATCTTCTATGCTTAAGAGCAATTCACTTCGATTTTCTTCTTAGCCCAATATCAATTTCCAGACTAGCCATCACATTAACATGACAGTAAATGCAGATAGAACATAAATAAAAACAATAGAAGACAAGCCAAGACAAGAGGATACAAGATGTGGTGCCAGCCAGGGACAAACCCCAATGTGGGGAAACCCTTTGATCAATTCTTCTTATTATTCTTCAAAAGTTTAGCAGAGAGAGAGTACAATATGTAATATTCACTTGCTCAATCGAAGTGAAATTTGTCCAAACAAACAACAACCACAGAAAGCCCTAACCAGAAAGTCAACGCTGGTCAATAGGGCAGAATTTGACCTCCAAAACAGCTCGTTCAAGCCCAATGAACTCAACCTCTAACAATCATCCAAATCAGCCCAAAACAGTGCTGAAAAACTCAGTCAAACTTGGTCAACGCTGCAGTCAAACCCTTATGCAGTCAACGGTGGTCAAACAGTACAGATTGCCTCTATTTCTCTGCCCAGAAATGTGGCCCGCCCAAACAGAAATTATCCCACCAAAATCGCAGTCAAACAAGGCCATCATTGCTGGTCAAACTTTCTTGAAATTCGGTCAACGCTGAAACAAAAAATCTGTCTTCTTCTTCGCATGTGTGGAGAGAGAGAGGAGCCTAGAAATTTGTACCTAATCAGATGAGGAGAGAGAGATGTATTAGAAGATGAGTGATGTCCAAATGAGGAAAAGGCACCTTCTATTTATATGCAAACGTTGAGGATGAATAGATGCAACTGTTGGGTTTCTGAGCCTACATTAATTTGCTGGGCGACCTTAACAATTTATCCATAAACAAAATAAATTCATAATTCCATTTGTACATGTCAGAATGAGATGATCTTTAGATCAATCCTACACCTCTCGGAGAGAGGAATCCAATAAAGATATCAACTGCATCATATGAGTTGTCCAAGGTGGATTTTGGCCCTACTTGCCAAACTTAACAAAAGACCATCATGCACAAGAAGCTTGATAATTTGTGGATTGGTCCGAACAAAATTCTTAACATTGTTGGCATCAATGCATATCATCTCAAGGCTCTAAAGGGTGAGCCTCTCTCATTGCTAGTGAACGACCAACTCTTGAAAGAGTGTTTTTCTAATATAACTTAATAATAATAACAATGACAATAAATGCATAGTAGTTGGTTGCATTGCATATTGTGTGAGCATCCTAAAATATGGCATTTCATATTATGTTCCATGATAGAATAGACTACAACTAACATAGATTTTATATTCTGTACAAGTTTAAGTCATCATCAAACATGGTTTATACCTATAACACCTCCTCCCACATTTACCTGCTTTTACAAGCTCTCCAGGGTAAGCATGAGCTGAGTGCTATTATGACATGACCCGACCTCCAAGTTCTAGTTATGGAAGTGGGGCCTAGAAACCATAACACATACTATCACCCCCCAGGGACAATATATCACTCAGCAGTCTGACAACCACCTTGGATGATCAATCCCTGAGCTGGAACTCAATTTTACAAGCTTGACACTCTAACCGCACGCATGACACATTGTGCATGCGGTTGAAAAGTCTAACCACATGCATAAGTGTGCAAGAGTGTAAGAGAGCCAAAAGCTGAATTGACAAAAGTTGTAATGACCAAAAGTTGTGAACTGTTTCTCTGATGCCTTTTTATCATTGATTTCTAGTCTCTTCCTTTCCTTTTTACTTTTTCCTTCATTTTACTTCATTTTCTCTCTAATTTCCCTTGCATGCGTATTTGTGTTTCTTTACCTTCCTTTTCTCTTATTTTCCTTTTCTTTCTTCTCATAATTAAATGCAAATTATTGCCTGTTTGCCTTTGACAATTTACATAGCCATTAATAAACCGCAAGTGATGCCCACTATAATGTTTGCCCACCATTCAACTTGGAATACGTGCCCCGTGACCTTGGTTTATTTTATTTACATGGAAAATCAACTAGGGGTTGTTACAATACCCTACACCCAATGCACGTGCTCCCAAACAAGTTGATTGGAATGTGTAGGTTATAGGTCTACAAGACTAGGGATTGATGGAGTTCTCATGAACTCCCTATTCGAGCTATTAGATCATGCACTCTGTGGTGAAGTCATGTCTCCGAGTTGGAGCCAGATGTTACCCACCAAAAAGGGTAACACCATAGGAGAAAACTTTTCTCCTACTCATGACAACTAGCTAAACAGTCAGCTAGACAAGCAATAGCCCATGCCATCCACCATTAGTTGATGATATGCGATGTGCCTCCACCACTTGCATTAACCATGTGCTTTTCACCCATTTGGCGTTAACACTTGGATGAAGATTGGCTATTGTTCAAAAGGCAATTTGATCATTTTGCAATTAGGTGGTTATACTTTCTTGTTTTTGGGCATTTAGTGTGGATTATGGGATGATCTGGAAGATTGACAGACCTTGACTATGATCCTATTCTCTCATCTTACTTGGGGTGTTAGTCTTTGATACCAGTCTGATGGGACCTCCTTTAAGGCCCTTTGGGTGCAAGAGGGGCACTACTTGGAGAGACCTGATTGAGATAACGTACTTCCATCTTCCCATATGTCATAATTAACACCTTCGATCTTACATTACAAGCCCATATCTCATCTCCACTCTTCAGGTTCAACTTGCCATTGGTTCTTGGGGATTTGGCACTCTTGTGTTCACATACCTTGAGTAGGGCCATGAACTTTAGCCTTGGGAGGTTGATGCAGGGAAAAGAAATAGAAAGAGCATATAATGGCCACATCAAAGCAAGAAAAATTAAAATGCAAAAGATAGCTAGGGACATAAAGATTAGTGCGTGGGCAAAAGTCTAGCATGAGCTCTACCTCAAGGACTGAAGCTCCACTCATTCTATCTGAACTCTAATTGCCATTTGATCCTCAAGTCAAATTGAAGAAGGATCCATGTGGCTGATCCTCCAACACTACACATGAACTTGTGAACTTTATCCCGCAAACTAAAAGATAAGCTCACCATCTCCATGAAATCACTTCTTGGTAAAGGAAAGACAAACTCATGGTTTTTCCGGCTAAGGGACGAGCCAGAGAAGACCTTCCACTCCCTACAATTTTTCAACACTTCCTCTTGGCAAGGAGGTTACTTCTGGAAGAACCTTGTCCACCTGAATCTGTTTTCAACACTACCACGTTCTTTGCTGCTGTAGCTGCTCCCTTCGAACTGGAAGACTTCCATGCTTTCTCTTGTGGAATCCGATCTGAAGACCTGTTCTTTCCAACCATGCTCTGCAAGTCTATCACCTCAGTTATAAGTGCCATGTACCCCGTATACCTCTGTGGTTGTTTCCTCTGGCTGAAGGTGGTACTGAGAGGTCCAACTCTCTTCTTATCCTCCCCAAACAAATCTTTTGCCCACTTGCCTCGAACTCTCCTTGTACTAGAAGTCACTGACTAAGTAGTTGCTTGCTCTCGTCCTGGGCTTTGCTCCTCATCATCCTGCTGGTTGGCCCAACTACCAACTAGTCGAGACTCAAACTAAGATACTGGCTGAGGCTCCATCTTGAGTAGCTTCTTCTCAAGTACTCTAATCCTCTATTTCTCTAAGGATTCCCTCAGAGCTCTACTCTCCTCAATCATCACTTCTCTACTTTGCACACTTCCTGCCTTGCTACTCAAGGTTGTGCCTATCTCTACTTGGAGCTTGTAGAGATTCTTCATCCTCACATTGATCAACTTCTTACATCCAGAAGCTAGATGTTAGAGGTAAGCCTTATCTCTGCTGAAGATGACATCATAACCCTTGTCCTCAAGGGTAGCTACTGAAAAAAGATTCCGCTTCAGGCCTGGAACATAGAGGACTTCTCTGAGATGGCGAGGATTACCTGACTCCCTCTGAAAACTGACACTACCAACTCCTCTAGATGCATACATGCCATCATCTTGTAGCTCAATATGTAACTGCATGTCCTTCTCCTTTAGGTGGCAGAATTTTTTCTTCTTCTCGGTCAAGTGGAATGATGCCCCTGAATTAATATGCCATACACTATTGTTTGCTGAGCTTATCATGCAAGCTATCAATGAGAAATCTTTCTTCAACTGGGCAGAAAACACATCTACCTCCGCTGATGCAGCTACATGATCCTTACTAGACTCCTTCCGATTAGGACACTTAGTGGCATAATGTTCGAACTCATGGCCATGAAGACACTTGATCTTGCTCATATCCTTCTTCTTCTTCTCGCCCCTCTGAATGGACATGGCCTCTCCATGGCCCTTCTTGCCTTTGGCCTTGCTACCTTTGTCGGTCAAGGCAAAGTTCTCCTTGTCCTCTATTGGAGCTTCTCTTCTAGCTCTCGTGCTTCTCTAGATCTCTTCTTGAACACAGTCACTCGATCAAGGTTAACTCATCTGGGAATATGCTCTTTGTCACTTACTGCATCCTAGAAACTATACCAAGAATTATGGAGTGCTAGTAGCGTGAGACTCACTAGGTCGCTTTCTGCTACAGTCATGCCCATACTACCTAGCTCATCCTGAATCTGTGTGAACTTTGAAAGATATGTGATGACGTGCTCTCCTTTGCTCACCCAGATACTTCTTAGCTTCCCTTTGAGAGCAAACTTCCTAACATCATTGGAAGCTTGATACAAATCTAAGATGGCTTTAAACATCTCATATCCTGTCTTCTTCTCATGGAGATGAGAAATAATATGGTCTTTGACCCCCTCTTGAATGATCCTACTCGCCTTGGTGTCATTCTTAGTATGCTGGGTGGCTGGGCCAACTGTTGGGGATCTTGAGATGGCACTATTTCTTGCTTGACAAACTTTCCCGCCCCATTATCATTAACAGTACCGTGATTTGTTCCTTCCATCCACATAAATTCGAGGCTTCCTCAAAACTGTGATCTGACCTTAGTCCTAGGAACACCATACTGCTATCCAAGGAATTGCTTTGCTCTGCTCTTTAAACTCTAGTGCTTATCTACTTGCTAGTCAATCTAGTGTTGGGGTTTATACTGATCTCTTCTTTGATACCATGTTAATTTGCCACGAAATTCTTCAAATACTTAGTGAATAACTGAAATTAAGGCAACTACAAACTGGAACCAAACTTCCATTCTCAAAGATATGGAATTTCCTAATTGATAAGAAACAGAATATAAACATAGAGATAAGGAACACAATCACACAAATTTGTACACGTGATTTTTTGGAGAACTCAACTTGGAAATCCCCTTATTTGTTGTAGTATTCTATTGATAGACTTGAGCAATGGAATCTCTTACAAGGAAATTTGAGAACAAAATTTTTCTTTGCTGCACTAGCTTAGAACATCCTGCAAAAACACGTGATCCCTGTTCCTCATTCCTGCCCTTGCCTGGTTCCATTTCCTTGCTCATAGGCCTCCCATTTCCTAGTGTAGAGGGCCTCCTATTTGCTAGGACACAACTCCTATTTCTTAGCACATAATTGCTCCTATTTCATAGCACAATTCTGCTACAGGAAAGTCTACTCAATAAGCACTCCACAATCAAAGAGCTTCTCTCGCAAGCTCGTGGGTTGTCTTGTCACACAATCCTTGTGCACAAAAGTTATGAATAATAGATGTGCCTTTGCCCTTCCTTTATAGATTTCCATCCATGCTAAATCAGGCAAGTCCAAATTCAGAACTCGTGGTTGAAAAGATAATTGAGTTCGAACTGATTCTCTCTCCAATCATAACTTGGAGTTACATCTCGTGTTTCCTTCAATCAAGACTAAAGCTCCACTTGTCTTATCTGAACTCTAATTGCGATTTGATCTTGTAGTCAAACTGAGGAAGGATCCATGTGATTGATCCCCCAACACTATGCATGAACTTGTGAACTTTATCCTGCAAACTGGAAGATAAGTGAATTCGTCATGAATTCGCTCCATTGTAAAGGAAAGACAAACTCGTGGTCTTTCTAGCTAAGGCATGAACCAGAGAAGACCTTCCACTTGCTAAAATTTTTCAACAACCATCACCCGTTTCCTGAGCACATGTGGCTCCATTACATCAAAAGAAGGAACCCTTGGATGCCCGAACTTTGATGAGAGATGAGTTTACTCATCTTAAAGGGTTAATAGCAAGGTTACTTTGGGAGAGAGAGCGACATTTTCAGAAGCTCCTGGTTTGGAAGCGAATTCTGAAGCGTTTTATATATATAATATTATATTTATATTTTTTTATATTTTGATGCATATATGTCAACAAAAACATGTAGAATGATGAATTAGATATAAAAAACATAGATTGAACCATATAACAACAATCATCTAGAAGTTATAATCTACATCAACCACGTCCACAAGTTAGTAACATACAACATATTGAGTCTCATGAATCATGATTGATCAATCTTAAAGTTTCAAGCTTTCAAAATTCAATATATAACATTTATCGTCATTGATCACCAAAGTTGTACTTGTAAGCTAAGTGTAACCATTATAACAAATAATATCTAACATGAAATGAAATTTTATGAAATGAAACAACTTTCATTTTCAAAAAGTATCATATTCATAATTCATTACCAATGAGTTATAATTGCCAACTTCAAACTTAAATTGTCATATATTGTTTATAAAAAATATCATAATAAATATGAAAGATTCAATAGTTATAAATATTAAAAACTATTAGAAACTAGAAAAGACAATTAAATCTGTCATCTACATCTTCCTTTTGCCACCACGAATAGTGTCTAATTTATGAGCAGGTCGTGGTGGTCTTCTAGGAGTCTCCTCCTGCACAGTCCCACGACAAAACTAGAAGCCACATGCCCTCCATGTGAGGATGTACATGGAGGCGACAACAAAGGAACAAGACTTGGAACTCGAGCACTGCTACTGGATGGTGGGGGTGGCATGTTAAAATTGACAACTAGGGCCAAACTCCATGATGGTCACCTCATTTATGGCAGCTGATATTTTTCCTAGATTCCTCTTGTTGAAAGGTGTAGGATTGATCTAAAGATCATCCGATTCCAACAAGTATTTATGGAGATGTGAATTTATTTGTAATTACTTGACAAATTGTCAAGGTCGGCCAACAGTTAAGTGTGTGGCACACATGCCTAGCGTTGCATATAAATAGAGGAGAGGTTGAGTCATTATTTCATCTCATCATCTCTTCTTCTCTCTCACTCTCCTTTCTTGTTTGGGTTTACAAAGGAGCAACTAGTGGGAGAAGAAGGACTCAGCCACAAGGAGGAGGACACAACAAGGAGAAGGACGCAACAAGGAAGGGATGCAGGTTTGTTCTGCGTTGACCTAGGTTGCAGCCAGCAAACAAGGACAACGTTGACCAGCAAAGAGCCTCCTTTGACTGTGGCCTTGTGTGGGAGTCTTCCTCAAGCAAGCCGCAAATCAGATCTGCTGTTTGGAGGGCTGCTTTGACCACAAAGTGACCAGCGCAAATCTGGTTAGGGCTGCTTGAACATTGACCAGATTTGACCATCTTTCTTGAGCTGTTTCGGGCTATCCTTCATCTCCGTTGAAGGCTGGGTTGTCTAAGGTTGATCCTAGACTATTTGTGAATCATTTGATTCACTTTGCAAGTGCTGGTTAGGGCATCTCTTATTGCTGTCATAAAAATTACAGATCTGATATATTGTACTATTTCTCTCTTTGCTGAACTATTGAAGATTAAAAAAGAATTGATCAAAGGGTTTCCCCGCATTAGGGTTTGTCCCTGGCTAGCCACCACATCTGGTGTCTCTTGTCTTGGCTTGTTTTCTGTTGATCTTGTAATGTTCTATCTGCATTTTACTTTATGTTTATGTGATTGCTAAACAGTGGCTAATAAGAAGAAAATAAGTAAACTGCTCTAAGCATAAAACATACCATAATTTAACATGGAATCAGAGCTGAAGTGAAGACAAAGCCCAAACAAGAGTAAGAGAAAGAGCAATCACCGAAGAGAAGGTTGGCAAGGCTATCTTAAAGAAATCATGGGGTCCTCAGCACACTTCCTTGCTGAAGACAAACTCCGTGCGAAGTCTGACTATCACGGATGGGAGATGTCTCTCAATCTAACATTAGAAGAGTAGGGAGTGTTGGACCATGTGAGAGGTAGAATTGTTGAGCCTCCATCAAATGCATCCGCTGCTGCAAGGAACAAGTGGACAGGGAGAAGTCAAAGCAAGGAAGATCATCCGGGACTCTATTGACAAGCACCTGGTGGCCTATGTTTCTGAGCTGACCACCTCCAAGCAAATCTACGATAGATTGGTGAGTAAATAAGCTGAAGTAAATTAAGAAGGGCAAAGATGAGAGTATGCAAGCATATTTCTTAAGGATCACCATGATCAAGAATGATCTCCAATCTATTGGGGAAGTAGTTCTTGACAGGGAAATGACACTCACAACTCTTGGAGGACTGCCACCTGAATGGTATATATTCAGGACTACTCTTCTCAACAATAATGTAATACCTGGATTTGAGGAAATGATGGTAAGATGCATTCAAGAATAAACAAGGATGGAAGAGCAAGAAATGTCCGCACTTAAAGGCCATCCCTCTGCCTTTTCTTCTCATGCTAAAAGAAGAAACAATTCTGGGGCTAAATCTAAAGGAAAGGCTGGACTGAAGGGTGGAAGAAAAGGACGATGTTACAATTGCAATAAAATGGGCCACTATGTGAGGGAGTGCCCTGATAAAAGGGACTCACACCATGACGATGATCAAAATCACTCTCAAGGCATTCAAAGGAATGGCAGGTCCAATGGCAGAGGTAAAAGAAATGTCGGAAATCAAGGAAGAGGACAACCCTTCATGAAGGCAAGAAACACCAGGTATGAATCTAACGTTGTTAACAATAAGCAAGATGAATATTATCTACTAGTGGCCCTCTCTACTACTGCTCCCTTGGACTCGTTGGGAAATTGGCTTATTGATAGTGGTGCCTCAAGGCACTTCATTGGTTACAAAGAAGCTCTCTCTAATCTGATAGAGAAGGAGACCAACCTGGAAATTGTTCTTGGGGTCAACTCAAAGTATCCCGTGAAAGGCATAGGGAATGTCACTCTTCAATTGAATCAGGGAAATACAATTCATTTAGAAGATGTATTATATGTACCTGATCTCAAAAAGAACCTGGTGTCCATTTTGGCAATGGAAGAGAAAGGCTACAAGGTGGCATTCATCAATGGCAAGGTATGTGTATGGAAAAAGAACTTTAAAGATGCTTTCACTCTTGGGTTTCGAGTTGATTCATTATATTAGGTCAGAGGAAGTCCGCTGGGTGTCATGTCTTGTGACACATCTCTTCAGTCTGAACTATGGCATCGGAGGTTTGCTCACCTTCATTATAAATCTCTACCCGATGCAAGACAAATGGTGACAGTGATGCCCGAGTTCCGAGTAGAGCAAGAAGGTGTATGTATGGGATGTGCCGAAGGGAAGCTCAAAAGGGGACCATTCCCCTCAAGCCAAAGCAAGACCTCCGATATATTGCAGTTGGTTCACTTAGACATATTCGGTATGATGCCTGTGAACTCCTTGGGAGGATATTTATATTACTTCAATTTTACCAATGATTATTCTCGCAAGACTTGGATATACTTCTTGAAAAAGAAGGATGAAGTGTTCTCCTGGTTTTGTCACTTCAAAGCCTTGATCGAGAATCAAACCGAAAAGAAGATCAAGATCTTAAGGACTGATAATGGGATTGAGTATGAATCCAATGAGTTTCATGACTTTTGCAAAGAGGCTGACATTAAGAGGGAGACTACTAAACCATATACTCCTGAGCAGAATGGTGTGGCGGAAAGGAAGAATCATACGATTGTGGAAGCTGTCCGTGCTATGCTCCATGATCACAGACTTCCGAAATTTCTATGGGCTGAAGCTGCAAATACCACCATATATGTACAAAACTGATGTCCTCATCAAGCATTGGGTTCCAAGATTCCCGAAGAGATGTTCACTGGTAAGAAGCCTTACTTATCTCATTTTAGAATTTTTGGAAGTCCTGTATATTTTCATGTGCCGAAGGAGAAAAGGAATAAATTGGGCGCATCTGGAAAGAAAGGAATCTTCGTGGGCTATAGCGAAAATACTAAGGGCTATAGAATCTATGTGGCTAGTCAAAGGGAAGTCGAGATTAGCCATGATGTCACTTTTGACGAAGATATGGCTCTTAGCAAAGTTGACAATCTTCCTACTCTAAGGGGATCTAAAGAAGTTTGACACCAGGGAACTGAAGGAAAAGGAAGATGAGACGATGCTCGATGTGGAAGAACTTATGGATCCTATTAATCCCCCTCTGCAAGAGCCCTCCTTTTCTAGGAAGAGGCCTTCATGGCTTAGGGGGACACTTGATGATGCTGAAGGGCATGTTGCACCTAGGGGAACCTTCCGGGAAAGTAAGAAGCCGACTAGGTATCAGGGATACTTGACCATCATGAGAACAATCATCCAAAATGAGGCTTCATTCATTCATAGAAGCTGTCAAGCATCAAGTATGGAAGGATGCTGTGGTCCCCAAACCCCAGGACAATGCAGTTGTCACTTTGAAATGGCTTTACAAGATAAAGCATGCAGTTGATGGAAGTACGGAAAAGTATAAGGCTCGTTTTTGTCGCTCGTGGCTTCTCTCAAAAGGAAGGTATAGACTATGACGAGATATTTGCACTTGTTGCCCGATATACCACCATCCGCTCGATCATAGCCCTTGCTACTTCGCAAGGATGGAACCTACATCAGATGGATGTCAAGACTGCATTCTTGCATGGTTCGATCAAAGAGGAAGTCTATGTGGAGCAACCCAAAGGATTTGAGATTCATTATCGAGAATCTCATGTGTGCAGGTTGAAGAAGGCCCTCTACAAGCACCTCGAGCGTGGTATGGGAGGATCGATAGCTACTTGATGAAGCTGGGATTCACTAGGAGTGAAGCTGACCCTAACCTTTACTTTAAGGTTGAAGATGACAATCCTCTCATACTGGTGATGTACGCTGACGACCTCTTTCTAACAGGGGCAAACCCTCTCATTCACAAATGTAAGAGGGAGTTGGCTTCTGAGTTTGAGATGAAGGACCTAGGTTTGATGCACTATTTCCTAGGACTAGAAGTATGGTAGAAGCCGTGGGAGATTTTCCTATCTCAAGGAAAATATGTGGTGAAGATATTGGAGAGATTTGGTATGGTGGACTGCAAGCCTATAACTACCTTAATGGAGCTTGACTTCAAGAAGTTAAGCGGTAGTGTTGCCGGACCTGTTTTACGAAATGCTATCGAGTATCGTCAACTCGTCGGAGCATTGATGTTTTTGGTGAACCCCTGTCCAGATATATGCTTTGCAGTCAACACGTTGAGTCAACATATGGTTGAGCCTCACCACACACATTGGATTGGTGCCAAGAATCTATTGAGATATCTTTGTGGCACAATCACTCATGGGTTGAGATACATTGCCGGAGATGTGAGACTACTTGGATATACCGATGCTGATTGGGCAGGCAGTGTGGTGGATCGAAAGAGCACTTCCGGGTGCTGTTTTTCTTTGGGATCTGCCTTGATATCCTGAATGAGCAGGAAGCAGAAGTCGGTGGCTTTGAGCACCGCTGAAGCAGAGTACATTGCTGCTAGTATGGCCTCTTGTGAGGCGGTCTGGTTGCGAAAGCTCTTCAGTGAGTTGTTTGGATTTACATTGGATACAACCGTGATCCTGTGTGACAACCAGAGCAGGATTCGTTTATCAGAAAATCCCGTATTTCATGATCGCTCCAAGCATATTGACATCAGGTACCACTATATTCGGGATATGGTGCAACGGGGAGCAATAAGGCTCCAACATATCGCTACAGATGAACAAGTCACCAACATTTTGACGAAGCCCCTGGGAAAGGTCAAATTCTTGACTTTCTGAGAACGACTTGGTGTCGTTCAGAGACCCTCTTATGAGGGTCGAGTATGATGTATTGAGCTCAAGGAGCTCTAGGGAGGCGTGGGGTACTTCTTGGAGTGACATGGGACCAGAGGGCGACTGACCATCCCCTGGTGTTAAAATTTGGGTACCATAGGACAAGTAGTTCCCTAAGGCTTTGATCTTTGGCCTAGGGAAAAATGTCCAAATTTATTTTTTACTTTTCTCCTAAAGTGACTTTATAAGTGGTAAAGTCAATTTGATTTAAAAGTGACTTTATAAGTGGTAAAGTTACATTCTAATTTAAAAGTGACTTTATAAGTGGTAAAATTTCATTCTAATTTAAAGGTGACATTATTAAAGTGAATGAAGAATTAGAAAGTGAAAAAGTGACTATGGAAATAAAAGGCTAAGTGGGTCTTTATTTAAGTGGGTGAGTTAAAAATAGAAAGTGAAAACTAAATGCACATTTATTCTCATCCCTAGATCTAAATGAATCTCAGTCATTAGATCTTAGGGTAACCCAAAAGGTCATTTGGAGATTAAAAAGAGAAGAGAAGAGGAAAAGAACAATTCATTCTTTCATGAGCATTTGAGAGAAAGAGAAGAGAGAGCAAGGAGAAAATTTCTGAGTGGTGAGGAAGTGAAGGAGAGCAACAAGAAGACATTTCAGCAACTCTGGGTAGCAACATTTATTGGCACGCATCCCAAGGACAAACCATACAACAAGAGAAAGGCATAATAATCGAGGAAGAGGGACAACACAAAAATCGAAGAGGGACAGCAAAAAGGGCACAAATTTTGAGGCGGATTTGGGCACGAATTACGAGGCGGTCGTATGTTGAAATCCGGACAGTGCATACAACAAGTTATGGGCACATTTTTCGAGGCAAGCCGTACAACATTTAATTCCGTAAAAATTTCTGTTTTCCCTGTTCGTTGATTGGCACGATTTTCGAGGTGGAGTTCAAGCACGAAAATCGAGATAAGTTGTAATTTGTGGTTGCTGGAATTTTTACTGTGTATTTCAGTTTCTTTTTAAAAGCATTTTCAGAAATAAAGAAGAGCTCTCAAATTGGTTTTCCCCAAGAGTCGTAGGGGGTTTTTCTAGGGTCACATTGACAAAAAATCATTGTGTTATTTTCTGTGTGGCTGTCATAGTTTTGCTGTGTTTTATTTATGCAATTTTAGCAGTTGTGAAATCTCTAAATTTGTGTTTTCAGAAAAATATTGTCATTTCCAGATTTAGAATTTTTATCATGCTTGGATTTAAAACTAAATGCATGGAGTGAGAAGGAAAACTGATAACTAGAGTGGGGGTTGAAATTTCTTCACTGGTGGTGCACTATGTACAGGGTGAAAGGTTCAACCTTCCCCTGTGACACCCCGTGGCAACTGTAGGACATGATTAGTTCTCCTGTGGGCCAAGATGATTAGTTCTCCGTGGCAACTATAGGATAGGATGATTAGTTCTCCTGTGGGCCAGGATGATTATTTCTCCGTGGCGACTGTGGAACAGGATGATTAGTTCTCCTGTGGACAGGATGATTAGTTCTCTTGTCGAGGCATCCTACCCATGCAGTCTGGGACTCATGGGAAGTACCTCTCATCTAATCAATGAGTAGGGAAATGGGGTTAGGGACCATAGTAGCACTATGGATGGACGCATTGTTGTATCTACCATACCCCCTATGCTAGGATGACCTCCATTGATCTGGGATCAATGATACTGATCTGGGATCAATGACACTGATCTGGGATCAGTGAGAGTGGTATGACATACTCTGAGACTGACTTCGGGTCAGTGGATGATACATCCTTGATCATTTCTTCTTCTGCATAGTTCAAGCAAAGCAGAGCAGAGCAGAGCCGGGCCAAGCAGTGTAGGGTAGGGCATTTGATGGCATGATAGTAGCGACGGTTAGACAGATTGCAGATGGAGTTCTCCCTAGGTGAGAGGGAGTGTTAGACAGATTGCAGATTGCAGATTGCAGATTGCAGATCATCTGATTCCGACAAGTATTTATGGAGATATGAATTTATTTGTAATTACTTGACAAATTGTCAAGGTCAATTAGCAGTTAAGTGTGTGGCACACATGCCAACGTTGCATATAAATAGAGGAGAGGTTGAGTCATTATTTCATCTCATCATCTCTTCTTCTCTCTCACTCTCCTTTCTTGTTTGGGTTAACAAAGGAGCAGCTAGTGGGAGAAGAAGGACGTAGCCACAAGGAGGAGGACGCAATAAGGAGAAGGACGCAGCAAGGAAGGGACGCAGGTTTGTTCTGCGTTGACCTAGGGTGCAGCCAGCAAACAGGGACAACGTTGACCAACAAAGAGCCTCCTTTGACTACAACCTTGTGTGGGGAGTCTCCCTCAACCAAGCCGCAAATCAGATCTGCTGTTTGGAGGGCTGATTTGACCACAAAGTGACTAGTGCAAATCTGGTTAGCGCTGCCTGAACGTTGACTAGATTTGACCATGTTTCTTGAGCTGTTTTAGGCTGTCCTTCATCTTCGTTGAAGGCTGGGTTGTCTAGGGTTGATCCTAAACTATTTGCTAAGTCATCGGATTCGTCCTAAACCCCCTGCGAATCCCGAATCCGGTGAATCCGACACGATTCGGTCTGGATTCGTGTCCAAATCACAGGACACGTCGTGTCCGAGTGCGTGTCGCGATTTTCAGGGGCGTGTCGTGATTTTAGGACACGTGTCCAGTTTCCAGGACTCGCTAAGCTCAGTTTAGGAAAGAAAAGGATGTGTTTGCTCATTAATATTTTCATTTGGCAAGTGATTTTTGCTGTTGCAGCAAGGAGTAGAGCATTTTGGTAGCTTCATGATCAAGTCTAGGCCCTAGTATTGATATGCTATTCATGGTAATGTTAAATTCTTAAAGTAAAAGTGACATTCTCCTTAATCTTCATTTTCATCCTTTTACTTAAATTTTTAACATTACCATGAAATGACTCAGGATGTTTGAGA
>APFE030191760.1:17737-31775 GCA_000404065.3 Pinus taeda
AATAAAATAATATATAATGTGTCCTAACGTGTCCTGTTCCGGGGGGTCAGCGTGTCCGAATCCGACACCACGAATCTCGAATCCTACGTGTCCTGAATCCCCGTGGCAGGTGACTTAGACTATTTGTGAATCATTTGATTCACTTTGCAAGTGTTGGTTAGGGCATCTCTTACTGCTGTCATAAAAATTACAGATCTGATATATTGTACCATTTCTCTCTCTACTGAACTATTGAAGATCAAAGAAGAATTGATCAAAGGGTTTCCTCGCATTGGGGTTTGTCCTTGGCTAGCCGCCACATCTGGTGCCTCTTGTCTTGGCTTGTTTTCTATCGATCTTGTAATGTTCTATCTGCACTTTAATTTATGTTTATGTGATTGCTAAACAGTGGCTAATAAGAAGAAAAGAAGTAAACTGCTCTAAGCATAGAACATACCATAATTTAACACATGGTTGTTGCTTCATCTTCCTCTCTTATAAGTTCTTCTTCCAGCTCTTTAAGATGTATAGTGCCATCCTCCAAATTATCGTCCTCTGGGTGGTTCTCCCAAATTTTATATGTTGGATCCTCATAAGCCCGATCACAATAATGACTCAACAACCTGAAGTTGTAGTGCACATAAACCAAGCTTTTTGCTCGGTTTTCATTGAGTCTATTTCTTCTCACATTATGTATGAAGTTGTAGGTGCTCCAACACCTCTCTGCAGAACAAGTATTTACAACCCGTGAGAGAACTTTGTTTGCCAATTTTGGTAAAAGTCCCTTGCTGCCATATGTTTCCCACCATGTGAGAGCATCAAATCTGTCTCTATCTTCCATTGCATGGAAAGAACCAAACAAACCAGTGCAACTGAAGTATCTACCTAATTCAAGACGTAGATTAACACATTCCTCCCTATCGGGTATCAACTTGTCTAATGGTTGCAAATATCCTGTAGATACCTCTTGAATCTTGATCTATATGGGGTTTGACCCTAACCCCACCCCAAGGTGAAGGTTGGCCCAACCAAGATGGAGAGTAGTATTTTGGCGTAAGGATATACACCAAGGCATGTAGTGGAACATTAAGTTTATTCCACCGTGTACACACACAATTGTGAATTAGTGTATACAAGTTGGGATCATATTTCTGAACAATATCTTTTATTTGCCCCAACATGGTATCCATCTGCGCATACACCTCCCCAATCACTGGTTTATCTGTATTTGCAAAATGAATCATGTGATAAATGGGCTTGGTGAATTCCAATACATGCCTCACATGTGCCCAAAATTGACCATCAAGAGCAGTCTCCTCCACCTCCACCTGTTCAAAACCTTGCTTGTCAGTTGCATCTGTAGCTCTTTCCTTTAATCCCTGCCAGCTTGGACTTGATACCATGCGAGCCAATGACTCTCTTACCTTCAAAAGGCGCCTGAAGGTGAGGTAATAGCTAGCAAAACTAGTCTTCACAATCTTCAACAACTCCAATCTTGATTGACTGTGGAAAAGCCCATGGGTATTGTTATGATTTGTAATAAATTTTATCATTTGTTTGCCTCTTTTGTACAAATCACCATTCCATTTGTATTGTTGGTTTTTGTTCTTAATAATATCATGCATCAAAAGCTTCATTGTGTGAACCAAACACCCAAACCAAAATATGTTGGGGTATTTATCCTCAATAATTTTCCCGCTGCCTTACAATTAGCAGCATTATCAATGGCTTGCCTTTTACATTTGTCCATCCATCAGAGACAATGGACACCCCATGCTCAATCCAAGAATTTGTCATTCTACTCAAAGAATGTGATATTTTTGCTTTTTTCTTGATCAAGTCCAACGGTTCTAGCCTTGTCATACCTAGGGCTTTTGTATCCTTCAGGGGCATCATTTATGGCAGAAACCATTTCATGCCAATAAGGTGAGCGAAGAACATTGAATGGTATCCGACATGCATAGAGAAACCGATAAACTTTTGAATCCGCATCATTCCTACACCCTTCATCAAGGAAATCTGATATGGTTCTACGACTTAAAGAGATGTTTGGTGACCTTGTGCCTCCATATCCACTAGGGTGGGAGGATGCTGAAGGAGTTCTTTGTGCATGTGATTGTGATTGTGAGCTTGGTTCAAAGAAGCCCTTTGTTTTTTTAGATTTATATTGGGCTTCCTCCTCTTCCCTTATGTATTTGGCTCTCTTTGCTGCTGACACACCTGCACAAGTTTTGATTCCTATTTGTTTATCTCCATCCCATAATAACCAAAAAAGGAATCAAAAAGAAGAAAATGCCAAGAAATATAACTATGATGTTTGAAATTGGAAGTTTTGAATCTGCAAAAAATGGAATGAGAAATAGAGAAATTTATTTATTTATTTATTTAGCAATGAACATAAAATTTTTTGATAGATTAGAGTGTACACTGTAGATCCTACCTCTTTGGCCTCCAATCCCAAGCTCCAATCTCCCCTTGCAAGCTCTTCAAACTCCTCCAAGCTCCTCTCCTTGTTTCAAACTCTCTCCAAACTCTCTTGCTCCCTCTCTGAATTCTCTTGCTCTCTCAATGGGATGAAGTGAATAATGGGAGGGGAGAGGGTCTATTTATTACCTCCCCTTCCCTTCCCTCTCTCCCTCCCTTTCCCTCTCTCCTATGCCGCCGTCGTCTCTCTCTCAGCTGCGTGGCCGTAGCTTTCCGCCGGTCGGTTGCGGCGCTCGCGACCTCGATCCCGAAAATACCAGGGAGTAGTTTTTTTTGGGTCGGGAGCATGCTCCCAAAATCGCTCCCTACATCGTCAGTTTGTAGATGTGAGGAGGGAGCAATTGTGGATGCATGAGTTACCAGCTTGGCCTTGGTTTTTCCACCCCTCCATGCCTCTTGTACACCTTTTACTTCTTCTTGAACTTTCTTTGTATTATTATTAATGCTCAAGGGTTGGAGTTTGCTTTGTATGATGCAGCAATTCTATTAACCAGGGTTGTGTGGGAGCGCCACCCCGATCTCGCTCCCAATCTACGCTCCCCCGCAACCTTGGTTAATTGAATCGCTGCATCATACAAAGCAAACTCCAACCGTTGAGCTATAATAATAATACAAGGAAAGTGCAAGAAGAAGTAAAAGGTGTACAAGAGGCGTGGAGGGGTGGAAAAACCAAGGTCGAGCTAGTATCTCATGCATCCACGGATGCTCCCTCCTCACATCAACACATTGAGGATGTGGACACCCCCAACAGTTGGTCCCTTTGACCATGGCATTTGGGCATGAAATCTTCTCCCCTCCATTACCATCATTATTATTCACTAACACCTATCAATTGGAGGGTGGAACAGTGAATTTTTTCTTCTCCTTTGGGGCTGGAACCACCTAATAGGGTTGACATTTAGCCACCCCTACCTAGGGAGAAAACATCTTGCGAGATCAGGGTCCTGATTTTGGAAAGGGAACCTTGTTTGACGTATTAAATTGCCCTTGACATTTAAGTTTGGTTCACTTAGAAGTTAGATGCATTACTTATCTTGGTCCTATTACCGCTCAATTTAGCAGGGGTCTTAGAAGGGGTTCCAAAGGGACTACTAGTATATCAAGTGGCAACAATTGGACAAGGACCCACTGTCACCTCAGTCAATGTCCCTTGCTCTTTACGGACTTTCACTGATGGGAGGAGTCCCAGTATAGGGAAATCACTAGAATGGTGAGGTCAATAACGATGCACAATGTGATTTCCAAAGCTCATTCAAAGGAGAGGCTTAAATAATAGGTTGCTTGTTTTAGAAGCAAAGCAAAGGCTCTCTAAGAAATGCTTGAGGGAAGGATGACCTCGGGTTTAGGAATATTAAAAAATGATGAATGCCTAAGATCAAAACTTCCAAAATTCCTCACTTGTGATAGATGTGTTTATACTAGGGTTCAAAGTGAGGCAAGGATGGTTCATTCAATGGAAAGATTCAATGAAAGTGTGAGCATTAGGAGAAGGTAGGGTGACTTTCCACGGAAAACCCCTTGAGAGAAATACTATAAGAGACCAAGGGTTGAGAGATATACCGTGGTAAAGGCTCATCCAATGATCACCCTATAGTTAAGAGAACAGGTTTTGAATGATGAATTGCAAAGTTCAAACCTTCAAGAAATCCCAAAGTCAAATCAGTGTCAAGGGTTCCCTCTTGGTGTGATAGCTAGGGCATCAATTTATTTGAAATTCCACTGTCGGAATTTGTTCAAACTTGGAGGATGCCTAGAGGAGACATAAATGAAGAAACTTGTATAGACGAAATTCTAAAATTTCTCCTCTCTAAAATTTCTTACCAAGCCCTAGAAAATCTCCTTATCCTTGGGGGAGGAAGAAAAGAGGAAGAAAAGAGGTGAAAGAATGATATTTCCTTAAGTTAACGTGATCACCAAGGATCTAGGACCAGTGCCTAGTCTCTTGGGAGAATGGAGTCAAGAATGAGATTGATTTAGGGTTTTGTTCTATCAAGGAGCCTAATTGCAGCTTCACATGCCCTAATGAAGCAACTATCTAGCTACAACAAGGATTTATAATGCGACTTGTCAAATAATGGAGTTTTAGGATTAGGTTTTCAAAGAGAACACCTAGGAACATTCACTTTTTCTTGCCCAATGAATAACTGATGCAATAGATCAAAACTACCAAAGTGATTCAAGATTTTCACTTAATTTAAATTTTAGAGCATAGGCAACATCATGATGCAGTATTCCTTACATTAAACATATAATGAAAATTTCGCATAAAAGAGAAACTCACATGGCAGAACAAGTATATCCATCCATGACATTTGCAAGGGAGAAGCTCCAAAATAGAATAGCATTAACCCAAACATCAAAATGCATTAAAGAATCTCCAATTCGTCCTTCAATAGCTATATTGAAATTCCAGAAGAAACAATGATCCAAATCCAAGTGATGATGAGTTACAAATGAGGCCTCACTTGTATTTATATGGTCCTCTCATAGTTCAATGGGTCTAATTAGCCTAACAAATCCCTAAAAGTGTCTCTAATGTGCAAAATAACACCCTAATTAGTGACAAGCCCACCAAATAGTTCCATAACATGAAAAATAAGCCTCTCAGGAGGGCCTAAATGATAATACAATAGATAGGAGGGTCGTCAGAAGGCCTAGTGAAGCCCAACATGTGCCAAAATGGATGGAAGGGCTCCAAAAATAGTGATGGAGGTGGCCCCTTGATATCTAAGCAAATGACTTGTGGTGCTCCCAAGTGGCTGTGGGGTCACAAAAATATTCTCAAGGGTCTCCAAGTGGATTGAACAAGCTTGTATCCCATCTGTAAGGGCTGGATCAGTGATGCAAGCCCTCCCTTTGTCTCCCATGGTGAGACACATCCTCATCTGGGCCTTGGAACAACTGCCAAGTGTGTGGTGCAAGTGTGTAGCTGACTGAGCAAGGTGGTCCAGGTTCATCATCATCGTCAAATAAATGGAACACGAGCGAGCATTGAGTGGAGCTGAAGGATCCCCTGATGTGCTATCTTCTCTCTGCTATAATGGAGGTCCATGGCTCTCTATGCTCACCCTACAAATGCCAATATGACTCTCTGGAGCGCTTGGACCTCGTATAGGGAGACCAAACCCCAAGACAAGGACCTACCTACAATCCTATATAAAATCCAATGCATCTCCTCATTTTCCAGTACAACAGATCATCAGTGCAATTGAGTAAATGAGCTTACAAATCATGGACCAAGTGGGCACTTCACAATGGCATGCCCTTCCATAATGGGCTTTAGAACGTACAAGTGTCATCAAGTTCAAGAAGGAGGTTAATCAAGGACCCTATTAAGTGGTTTCAACCTCTAAGGGAGAGACAAGTTCATGGTACATCCCTTAAGTGGCAGGTGTCATGTGATATAATGATGGAATAGAGTGGGACATCAGGGCAAGGCTACAAGCCACATGCCATAGTACAAGGGTCGCCATGATGAGGGAAGCCCACACTTGGGTGTATGAATGTAGGAGGGAGCAATGGTGGTACATGAGTTACCTCAACCTTTGTTTTTCCACCTTTCTTCATATGCTTTTTGCCTTTTATTGATTTTTCTTATATAACTACTTGGGGCTCCAGGGGATGAGAGCATGATGTAGCAATGAATACCCCATTAAGGTTGGGTAGTTCATCGCCCACTAGGGGTTGGGACAATCATGGGTTCCTTGATGATGTAGGGGGCTCATATAGGGGCCCTAGGAACTAAAGTGATGGCCATAATGATAGAAGGTAGAGCTCATGTTGGCTTTTGCCCACGTGCTAAATTTGTATATCTCGATTATCTTTTGGATTTTATGGTACATTTCCTGTTGAGAGTGGCCAAATTATGCTTTTTACTTTCTTTTTAGCTGCATCAACCTCTAGGGCATCGTTCGAGGCCCAACCCAAAGTGTGGACAAGGGGAGGGGGAGGCTAACTCCTTGTGGAACCAATGGACAAATGTGGACCCGTATGGGAAATAATGTGAAAGGGGTTATAATGAGGAGAGGGGAGTGATGTATGTGATGTCGGTAAATGGGTTCACGCAACCAAAATTGGGATTTCCCATGTAGTGCCATTTCTAAAGCTAGTAACCAATAAAGGAGATACTACGGGGCTAGGATACAAGGTTAACCACCAAGTTGTACAAAGGAGACACAAGTACAAACCAAGCCCACTCTTTCCGCCGAATCTCCCCACTAATCCATGCCCAAAAGTGTCCATGATAAGTAAATAAAAATACCCAACTGCACAATGAAAAGCCATACCTTCTGGGTTGGAAGGCCCACCTTCAAACACATGATCGTAACATATGGGCGAGGGAGCATATGGTTAGGTTAAGTGGCAGATATAGTGGCACATCGAGCTATCTGGTGGCTGCAAGGGGCTGCTAGCTACTGGCCGAGGACCATCTAGGAGAAAAGATTTCTCCTATGGATACTACCCACGGGTGGTGGGTAACAAGTCCTTAATGACTGGTTGCTTTCACTAGAATCCATGTTGTTCTTGTCAGGTGGTTCACCAACCCAGTCCTTGGGCACCTAATCCACAGGTACCTAGGCCCTTCAGAGAGTACATTGGCACAAAAAGGTGAAGCTTTGAGAGTTAGGATCCTGCTAGCAACACCAACAGATGACATATGTCCCAGAGCACCTCCAACACCTAGGACATTAGTTGACTTCGACATAGATTTGATGATTCTTAAGGATGACACAACTAGACCCAACATGCCCTCAGGCAAGCCTGACATAGCAGCTGATTCAAAGCGCATATGAGGATGTTCTCACGCTGAGAGACTAGGGAGGGCTTGTAGCACTGGAGAAGCCACTAACTAGAGAAGAGGAGGCCCTATTAGCAGAAGAAGCCCCTTGTAGCACTGGAGCAGAGGAGGCCTCATTTAGAAGTTGGAGACTCATGGAGACCACCTTGGGCACCTAATCCATAGGTATCGAGGCCCTTCAAAAGAGTACATTGGCACAAAAAGGTGAAGCTTTGAGAGTTAGGATCCTCCTAGCAAGACCATCAGATGGCATATGTCCCAGAGCACCTCCAATGCCTAGGACATTGGTTGACTTCGACATATCTTGCCCTCAGGCAAGCCTGACATAGCAACTGATTCAAAGCCCATATGAGGATGTTCTCACACTTAAGAGACTAGGGAGGGCTTGTAGCACTAGAGAAGCCCCTAACCTTGGAGCAGAGGAGGGCCTCATTTAGCAATTGGAGACTCATGGAGACCATTTTGTGGCAACCTAGCTGGATCTTGGGATCACATAGGAGGTAATGAAGTGAATTTGAGGGCCAACCCTCAAATCACGGAATTCACAGGCATCTACATCTCCTTGGACACCTCATCACCCTTGGACATGGCATTTGGAGTTTTTATTGTTGATGACATCAACATGAGAGAGCTTTTGGTTCACTCGTGTAGGCTACTGGGGGCATATTTTAATAAAGCTAATGGGTTGGCTTGTAACCCAAGTACATTTTAGCATCAAACATGTTTTAGGGGCTTTTGTAAGCTAATTGTTAGTCCTAATCCTCATGTAAGTAGAGGATAGGCTCATTGTATTGGATCATCATCACTTGTGACTATTTCGGCCCTCTTTGAGATTTTCAACGACCTTGTGTTCTTGTGGAGATGGGACACTCTATGGTGTACTTTGCTATTTGGAACTATTTCATTGGTCTTGGAGATGTTACTTCGAAGCAAAAAAGGCTTGTGCATGCATTCTTCCTTGTACATGTACCTTGGATTTGATAAATTTGTATTATTATGTCTAATGTATGGAATGGTTTATTATCTAGGGTTTCTATTGTGTTTGTTATTGTTAAAAATTATAGTGTGGAATCTAGATGATGGCATTGTATCCATTACGCACTAGTAGAATGTGAATGGTAATGCCATTTTTGAATCTTTAAACTAGTTCTCCCAATTGGTTTTGCTCACTCATCAAAGGTATTAGCTAGGGTTTTCAGACCTAGGGTTTCATAATTCCCTTACTCCTTGCAAACTTTTAGCATATTTTATAATCCCATAGACTCCATCATCCCAAGGACTGGGCAAGCCTTGTCACTTTGTTCACCTTCAAAACTTACGTTAAATTTGATTTTCTGTCTCTTGAAACTCATTTTTGACCTCTTAAGGATAAGCCACTAGCTAGGACTAGGGCACAAATTGGAATAGGGTCAAAGTCGTTGCCTTTTGGAGGGATTCAACATTGAAGGGAGTGTTGGTTGCCTCAAAATCACCCTCTTTTAGTGGCTAATCCAACCATCTTAAATCTAAATTTCTTTGCCATAGGTAGATCTTGCACTAGAAAAGCTTGAGTTTGCCCTAGACTTCAACTTGGGGTTTAGTGAAGGCTTCTTGTTCCATTGGTTGCTAGTACTCTTTGTTTGGAAGCCTTTTGTTGGCCTTGTGATTCTAGGTTGATCCGTTTGGCTTGCTATTCATCAAGCCCTAGATCATCTATGCCCTAACTGTTGAAGAATCTAGGCAATTAGGTATAGTAGGATTCTAATTTGACTTGATAACAATTTGTGGAGTCTTTTTACTTTTCTTGTTATCTTAATCTTTTTCTTCTTCTTATTATTGAATGTGTGTGTACTTCATCAACCTGCTACCAAACCACAAGAACAAGAACACAAGATGTTGGCTTTCTGCCAGGGCCAAAACCTCTCTTTTCTTGAGAGGAAACCCTTTAATAAGTTTCTCTTATTGAAGCTTCTTATTGATCAATGCCAAATCCTAGACCCCTGATTTGAATATCCTCTAAGCACAAGACAAGTCCTTCCGACACTTTGTTTCCTCGACACTTTCTTCCTCTCCTTCTGGCACTTTGTCTTCCTTCTTTCAACTGTTGATAGATCTAGTTGCACTTGCTCTAAAAGATGCACCTTTTTGATGTGTCCCTTTTCTTGTGATGATGCCTTCCTTCTTCTTGACCAAATGAGCTCCTCCTTCAAGGTGTAGGTGCAAACTTCATATGACTATCCTACAACCCTAAATTCTCGCACGTGTGGTGGTTTACTTGATGTTGTGACCTCTTTCCATCTTTGCTTGAGTGCCTTTCCTCTTCACTTGATTGGGAGGCGTTATAGGCCTTGTTTACTAGCTCAAAATAGAGAGATATGTCACTGTGGGTTTTTGATGTTATGACTGCAGGCAGACCCTTCCTTTCTCGCACGTGTGGCTGTGTTAATGCTAGAAAGACAATCCCTTCCACCTTGACTTCTTTCTCTCTTCCTTCTCTACCCTAGAAGACCTCTTCTTCGACGTTTTCTTATCCTCTTCTCTTCTCAGATTTCAGAGCACTTGATTGGCGTTGTAATGGAGTGGACAACCTCTAGTTATAGAGGACTGTCCCTTCTTTTAGGTCTACTAGAAGGCCGACATGTTAACTGTTTGTAGCCTTATTCTTTATGCAAACTTCAGATGGTTTCTTTTGTGGTGCAACATGCTTGAAGGAACTTCTTTGATGGTGCCTTGCATAGGAGACTTGACTTTGCTTGGAGGTATTCTCTTGACCCTAATACATAATCATACATGGTGTAACATGCCGTTAAGGCCTTCAACATTTCATTTTGACTATTTGACTCACATATAGCACTTAACATGTGCTAGACCTATTTCAATGAGCAATAAAATCATTGACATATATTATAAAAATAATATTTCTTTTATTGAATAAATACAAATATCAAAAGTACATTTATGAAGACCGAACCTAGTTACATTTCCTTCAACACTCCCTCTTAACTAGGGAGGTATTCATACAACATTACAAGGTGTTTGGCTACGTTTCAATCTTGAAGAATTCACATAAGAGAAACTGGTTTTGCAATCCATCTATTATAGCATCATTATAACCAACATTGTCACATAGCAAGGCCTTGACTAATAGCTCTATCTCTCAATAGATCAAAGCACAATGTTGGCGAGACCAATGATTATAATCACCTTCATCATTGTCTCTCAGTACATACCCACCTGAGTGTTCACCGAGTATGACCTTCTTGGACTTTTCTTATCTTGGGTTCTCAGCCCTCAAAGAATATCGGTCCTCTTGCCTACTCTTGTCTTGGATGCCCTACACATCCTCAAAGAGTATCAGATGCCAAATGATTTGTTATGTAAAAATTAATTAGTTTTAGGTTTATTATTTAATTTAAGATTAATTTAGACGAAAGGGCACGATCATAAGATCATGCCCTTTCCAAAGGGTGCCCATGGCGATATATAAGCCAAGAACCCCATTATAATCATTCATCATCTGTCTATTCATTATTAATAAGAAATATATATATATATCTTCTGTATATCGAGAAGTTTTTTCCACTTCATTGGTATCAAAGCGGTTCTTTTCTCAGCAGATAGCTGCACAGTTCACTGTGCCTATCATACTAGGCTCACTCGTCTTCCAGATTCACTGTACATCAATTTCCTTGTCCCTCGCATTCTCTCACGCCCCACACTGCTCCTGCGCATGCGTTAAAACCCCCATCCACTGCAATCCGCTGTCCAGTCTTACCCGTCCGCCATGCGCTCCAGCCTTTTGCCAGTCATTTTTTTTTGCAGCCATCGTGTCCCTACCTCCGTCAGCATCTGCTCTTCGTGCATCCGCTCATCGGTTATTTGCTCATCGTTCCGCTGCCTCCATCAGAACCCGTTGTCCATCCGCTCATCGTGCCTCTGTCCATCGGTCAACGTTTCATCCCTCGCTCCCCACTCGAACTCAATCCACAGTATCGCCACCGCTGAACCCTGACTACACGGCCACTAGAATCCCACTACACGGCCAATCCTTCACACCATTACACTTGTTGACACCTAATCCTCAGCGATTGGGAGAATTGAATGTGAACAGTCATCAAGAAGATGAACTGAACGATCACATTCATGTATATAATAGATAGCTGCCTAATGGAATACACGAATCAGTTTTTCTGGAGTTACTCCTGGCCTGACATGGTATCAGAGCACAGGTCCCAGGTTCTTTTTTTAGCCTTGCTTTGTAACTCCTCTGTCCACTGCCTGCCTTTTGTTCCTCTGTCCACTGCCTGACTTGGTACCAGCAATAGAAATCTCTCATGCGATTTTCTTTGTCCATTTTCAGTAGCCGAATCTGCTAGTTGAAGAAGCAGACTTCGGGCTCGCAATTTCACGCTGATATGGTAATGATTTAGATGTCACCATTAAGTTCATATATATGAAATGCTGTTTGACTGTATCAGATATTTGAAACGCTGTTTGACTGTATCAGATATTTGAAACGCTGTATTGAGCGAGATATGCCTGAGTTTGATATCGTTGTATTAAAGATATATGAAACGCTGTTTTGAAATCAGTTGTGCTATGGTATGAGATGAAAATGCCTCTAACTGCTGGTATATGAAATGCTGTTTTGAAATCAGTTGTGCTATGGTATGAGATGAAAATGCCTGTAACTGCTGGTATATGAAACGCTGTTTTGAAATCAGTTGTGCTATGGTATGAGATGAAAATGCCTCTAACTGCTGGTATATGAAACGCTGTTTTGAAATCTATTGTGCTTGGGATGATATTAAAAAAAACGCTGTCTGGTATCCGATATATTTAAAACGCTGTCTGATATGAGCGGGATATGTCACCGTATTTGAAACGCTGTCTGGTATTTGAAACACTGTTTGACATTGAACCACTGTTTGACATAATGAGTTTGCACGCTGCCCGAACTGCCTCTAATCCCAATCCCAATAGCTGGTAGCCGTGGTAGTTCATTCTTGATGTCTCGAATTTGAGTTTTTCCTCACAAAAATAAAATTGTTACAAAAGTAGAGCACGCTTGTATGGCCAAAATTCTGGTTAAATTGAGAGTTGAAGAGCCGTGGTATATACCTAAAGTTTCAGAGGATTAGGTTTAATAATCTTCGTAGTGATTACATATATCCTTGTGTGGACTCTGGAAAGCTGAAAAAGCTTGGATTTGAGTACAAATATTCTTTAGAGGATATCGTTGATGATGCAGTCTAATCTTATAAACGGAGAGGACTCTTTTAAATGGCACATATGCCTGGCATGATCGTAATATTATTTGCTTGGGAATGTGATAGTACGCTTCAATAGTTTCACTAATACTCATATGTCATTTATATTTTCAGAAAATAAATCTCATTCTCATATATCATCAATCTGTGAATGCGAGCGGTGCTTCTTCGGTTTAAGTTACCTTAAAGCTTAGGGTGGCAGTGTTTATGTTTTCTCCCCTTTGAGAAAAATTTGACTGTATAGCAGCAGAAGTTTTTTCTTCATACGAGCAATTTTTTTTGCCATCAGAAGTATTAGTCTATCAGCAAAAGTTTTTTATATCAGCAGAAGTAATCTTTTACAGAATGCATTCAATCATCTCTATGATAGGAATAGTTCTCACTGGCAAGGAGGACTATCCTGACTGGTCCCGGATGATACAACACACCCTCATCTTCAATGAGTTGTGGAAAGGAGTGTATGTCGGAGAAGGAGACAGTGACCCAGAAAAGCCTACATCAGACAAAGAGCTCGCCATCTGGGAAAACAAGAACAGCAAAGCGTATGCATTAATTGCAACATCTGTAAATAAGGAGGTGAGTCGCCACATTTCATCATATTCAACTGCCTTTGAAGCTTTACAAACGCTGAAAGAACTCTATGACTCACATTCTGCACTTGAAGTCGTCCAACTTATGATTAAACTCTTCACTCTTGAATTGCAAAATAATGATCGTCTTGCTCTTGCATCTGAAATAAAGTCTATAATGCATGGTATCAAATCCATTAAAGTTGAGCTGGATATCTCTCTTATTGCTTTTCTCAAGGCACTTTATCCTACATACTCCAATTATCTTGAGTCTTTGCAAGCAAATGGAAATCTCAAAGATATAACCTTTGACTCTCTTGTGAAAAAGTTTGCTGAAAGAGAAAAAGCCTTTGGAAAGAAGACAGTCCCTAAATCTTTTGAAGAGACTGTATGCTTGGCTCATAAAGAAAAGTATCCTGCTCAAGATTCTACAAGAGGAAGAGCTGGACGAAGTGGAAGAGGAAGATACTTCAGAGGCAGGGGGGGCAGACATTCTCAAGGAGAAAAGGCAGATTTACATTGTATTCGCTGCAAAAGAAATGGATCACATGATGCCTCTACATGCAAGCTACCATGGGACAAAATTGAGCAGAGAAGAAACCAACAGAAAGGTAAAACTGATGATACAGACAAAGGTAAAGCACCTGAATCGCTCACTATGTTGAGGCACAATGTAACATTGGAGTAAATGAAGATTTGTTTAATACTTCACTTGCTTCCTGGAAAAATGATTGGCTACTTGATTCAGGAGCAACCCTGTCACATGACTCATAGAAAAGATTTTTTTGAAGATTTCACTGACAATGTTGATGGAGTAGTATACTTTGCAGATCAGTCAAAAATCAAGCCATCAGGGCTTGGCACAATCAGGCTTTAACTGTCTGGTCTCTCAAACTTTCTTCTGGATCATGTTCTATATCTCCCACAGCTCAAGAGAAACTTGTTGTCCTTGGTCCACA